>ML795734.1:268056-291274 GCA_009831015.1 Picea engelmannii | reverse complement strand
CTCAGGTCTTTAAATGTGATCTATAATTAAATTATTACTTGGTTAACCATAATTACTTTCCTTAATTAATTTTACTTTATGATCTTTAAACATTTATTTAATTAGGGTCGTTACACAATGGTTCGACGATTCCATATCCTATTACAAAGTTCATTATGTTTCCAATCCAAACGCCATGGCAACCTCAACCATTACCTTTGTATCGCTCACCTCGAGATCCCATCTATTCTTATTCAAGCCTACTGAAAGATACCCTATTTTAATTGTTCATGTTGTATTTACTTATCTTCAGTGAACCTATCACCTTCTGCTTCAAAATAATTGTCCAATGCCTACTTTAGCTACCAACACTCATCTCCTTTTGTTTCCATATTTTTCCTTTTCATTTCCATCCTGGGATCAATCTCTTCCGAACGATTCTTATTTTGTATCATGACCTTCCATATTTCACTTAGTAGTGTTCTCTTTCATCAATATATCCTTTGGACTCCCTTCCATACATGTGGACAAATTTCATATTGATCATTGTTACCTTCTCTCATGGTCGGTTCCACAGCATTTACCTCTCACGTTCTGCAGTCTTGTCATGTTATGCAACACTATCATGTTATGTAGATGTTATGTCATGTTATGTGATCTCCTCCTTGTACACCTTCACTTTCCTACCAAGAATCTACAAGTGTGAATTCTATTTCCACTTCAAACAAACCCATCACACCCCTATTGATCATCACTGGTGTCTTCAATCTAGCATATTCAAAATGACCTTGATGCTCCTGCATCAGACTCCTTAGGTTATTAAAAAACCATGCCCTCATTCTTATGAGGTAAACTCTTCAAATATCCAGTTGGTCAATGCAACTTTCATCACTACCTTCACCAAATTTGCATTCTTAATTGTTATACATTTAAATCTATAAGGAATACAATGCATCTTCTTCCTGCTACATATTCTTTCTTCAACTCACTACCACTATATTCATTTCCATTTTTGCATATACATATACAACAACACAACAATACTCTTATCATGGAAATCTAGAATTTCCATCTCATTTATGCTATAGTTCACCTTTTGGCATTGTTTCCATATATATATCTATTTCTTCATGATCACAAGAACTGGTCAAGTCCCCCTCATCCATGCATCACCTGCACAACGCAAAGTGAGTCACGGCCCATCCAAAACATTCCACTATCCTTTTTCATCTAGTGTACAAAGTGACTTCGATACAAATAGCCATTTATGCTCGAAACCACACATGGAGTCACATTCTCACATGTTACACTTCTCTTGACTCAATACACAACCACATGCAGACTACCTTAGTCATTGATTCTATCGATGTATTCACATTCATCACAAATTAAAATCATTAGAGAAATCCCTTCAATATCATTCATCTTCACGTATCACCTTTACACTTGGTTCAAAACACAATCTCTTTAGCAACCTTCATTCCTCCAATAGATTTGTAATATTCTCTCTTTCCTTGTCAACAACATCTTCAAAAGATTCCTATTTCTTCATTATGGTAATTGCTTCAACTCAATAAATTCACTCATGCTTCCTCCCATGTTACTCATGTTCATGGAATCTTCTTCTACTCTGGATTTCTCTTTAGACATCTCCATCATCTTCGAACTCTAATTCTATGATTTACAATTGCTATAATCCATAAAAAAATCCTTTTATTTCACATCATATTTATATTTCATCTTCTTCAATTGATATCCATATCTCCTTCTCAGCCAAGTACATTCATTTTTATTAATAGCTGAAAATTTCCTTCTTCTTGAAAACAAACAAATATCATATTAAGGGAAAACAAATAATTCCATCTTCACTCCCTCATTTTCTTCGCTACATCCAACACACACCACCTATTCCTCTATATTCCACTATTGTAAGATTTTTCTTATTTATTCATTCTCATTTCCTCATGGATTCAATGCTACTATAAATCTAAAGCTATCATCTGGAAACAATGTACTGACACCATCACATTTCTATCAACACACTCCTCAGAACATATGAGCCCAATCTCCTATCCAAGAAACCTTATGACTGCATTTTATTTTGCAACCTACTTCTAAGGTCAAGGATCCCACTCTCCCATGACATGAAGTCATATCTTCCTCTCCCATGTCACACCTTCAATGAGGTGTCCTCATGTAGCCAATGTTTATGCTACAACTTCAAACCATACATTTTAGGTTCATTTTAAGTGACTATCCTTTCATCTCAAAATAAATATCTTATCGTCCGATCATAAATTTCTCTCATGACCCACATCGGCTCTATATTTAGCAATAAATTATCTCAGAGAATATATTATTTCTTGGTGAAAACCTTCTAGAATTTATTTACTTCATTCAACCTTCTTCCCTCTGTTCTCATCTATCTTCTTCTTCTTGCAACTTCAATATTTTCCTCTAACAACTTCATTATTTTTCTCGGACATCTAGTCCTTTATCTTATATATCTTCTTTTCCTTATCCTCTACATCTAAGAATATTGAATATGTCTCATCTTTTGATTATGAGCCTACTATGACTCCATATTCTCCAATTCTTATGTTCTCTATTCTTCTAATTCTCACTTCCTCATACCTCATCGACATGCTCCTCTTCGTGGTGACATCCTTGGGAGTTTATTTTTAGTCCTAAACTAGAATACCATTCACAAGCCTATCTTATATCATTTCCTCCCACCACTCCTCTTCCTGCAAACAAATATTGAAACGACCCTCTCAGGCCTCCTTTCTTCCAAGGTTGCATAGGAACTGATCTCACGAAACCCAACTCTCAAGAGATAATTAGTTCTAATAATTCTACAAATTCTCAACCAAAGTTGAATATTTCTCTGATATTCTTGTCATTTCTTTCATCCGAGAGCTATATCTATCTCTAATACCCTTGCAAATTATTTCCTCCCATAGTTATAGTTATTTATAATACCTTTTAATGTAACAGGATACACCCCCCTACCTATCAGAGTAAGTTCACAGTATAATTCAAGACTTATATACAAATCAAAGAATGCATACTATGAAAAACCTCTAGTTCATAATAGAACCATGAAAAAATCATAACCTTAGAATGTTACAACTGTTGAGGTTGCACATCCACCACTGTATGCTCTTCTACAAAACAAAGAATTGGATGCAAGGGAACACAAGTCTATGCGAACCCATCTACTCCATGCTTTTGAATCTGTAGAAAGATAGTTGCAAATTTCTACAATGATTTCCAAAATATTTGTATACTCAGAAATATCTCTATGCAATCTTGATGGCGGCATCACCCTTTGGGTTATGCCTCTCAATACTACAATAAAAATTTAGTTTATAAGCCAAGGAACCTATCCTCTCTCATATGTACGGTTCTCACATCTCATGAATCTATATTATGTAGATCCTCTTCTTTGGTTTGGAAATATGTACATTCATATTTATATTCAAACAAGAACTCTCATCGTCACAGGCATCATACACAAAAATATAAACAACAATATATCTACAACAATGCAAATACACCAACAATTTTAATGTATAACATAGAAATGTGACCCACAACATCCATTCACACATTACACAAGGATTTAACATGGAAACTTGAAGGTAAAAACCACCATATTAGTGCTCTCTCTCTCTCTCTCTCTCTCTCTCTCTCTCTCTCTCTCTCTCTCTCTCTCTCTCTACATATATATATTGAATTGATGGTCTCATATCATCTTACAGAATTCATTGGGTTTCCAAGCCAAAGGCCATGGCGACCTTAACCAGTACCTTTGTATCACTCATCTGGAGATATCCTCTCTTTTTCTTTAAGCCTCCTATGATATACTCTATTTTCATTGTTCATGATGTATTTATTTATCTTCAACCAACCTTTCACCTTCATCTTCCAAAGAGTCATCTCGTGCCTACTTCAACTACCAACACTCATGCCCTTTTGTTTCCAATTTTTCCCTTTTCATTTCTAACTTGGGATCAATCTCTTTCTAGTGATTCTTCTTGTGCAACGTGGCCTTCCCGCTTCCACTCAAAAAAATTCTCCTTCTTCAACATGTCCTTTGGACTCCCTTCTACACATGTAGAAAAAATTCCTCTTCACCATTGTTATTTTCTCTCATTCTTAATTCTACAAGATTGACTTGTGATGTTATGTAGTAGTGTCTCGTTCTATAGAAACTATTTTTTCTTTAGTATCACATTCCATTTCAAACAATATTCATTTCAATTATTCATATGCTATCATCCATGTGATCTCCTCCTTGTACGTCGTCACTTTCCCACCAAGAATTTGTAACTATGAATTCTATTTCCACTTTAGAAAATTTCATCGCGTCCCTACTAGCCATCACTAGTGCCTTCAAGCTAGCACCTTCAAGATGGCCTCAATGCTCCTGCATCATGAATCAAGACAGAATTTTTTCTCGTCGATGAATAAAAAAATGACCTCATCAAAAAAAAAAGTTGAGTTTTCCACTTACTAACATGTTCCCCATATTCCATTCATTAAAAATGGATTAAATGGATCAAACTCCTCACCATAAAAATTCATGTAGGTAGTGTAAAATTATTTTGTGAAATTTATAGTCAAATTCTCATTTCTTATATTTATCATTTAACTCTTACTTATCTCAAGGAGTTGGATACTTAACGTTGAATATTTTGTCTAAATTTAATTGTTCTCTTACTTATCTCAGGAAATCATTTTTTTTTCTTCAAATTAAGGAGTAAGATAAACATGTAGCACAAGCACTCCATTGTCAATGATAATCTAAGTTAAATGTGATAAAAATTTCATGCATTGTCCGAGTTCTATCATGATCCAAGTTCCATGCATGTTGGAACTTTTCCTCAAGAGGTTTTGTCCCATTCTAAATAAACCTTGATGCTTGAAAAGTTGATTGTATTTTGGATTAATTAAAAATCCGACTTCTTAGGTTGTGAGATTCCAACGTAGAAAAGAAAAATGACTACATGATTGGAATGCTTCTGGAATTAAGAATATTGAAGATTCTAATATTCCCAATAACCTTATTTCTCCTTAATTAATTGAAGAAAAATTTTCCCTTTCATCATTTCAATTATATGATTGAATCAACCTCTACATCCCAAAGGGTCCTCATAATATATGATTCAAGCCAAGCCACCTCTTCCTTCTAGATCCCAAAGGGTCCTCACAATAAATAACTAATAACTAGTGACAAACGAAAAAGCTCCTTTAACATGACTAAATCCATATTCATATCATATCTCTCAATAGTTGCTATAATAACCATTGTAATAATATAAGAATAGTTGCGATAATAACCATTGTAATAATATAAGATTTGAGATTTCTATGAACCAATCCCTTAAAGATTTGGCTTCTCTATCTACTAGGTCATTTATTTTCTCATTAATCTTTGCATCTGGACAAACTTCCTTCCCGCTATATGTTTAGAAAACAAATTTATTACATAAACTAAATATTTTTATAATCTACTTCCTACATTATAAAAATAACTAAGATAAAGATTGCACTCTATAGATCCCATGATACAAACACAAGTTAAAATTCCTTTTATGTCTCGGCTTAGGTTAGTTTTTAAATCTTTTGCCAAAAGAATTTCAAATTCTTTCTAAAATTACCTTATCTCACGAATGGCTGAAGAGATTCGGTTGCTTGAGTTGGTTTTATTGAGATGGGCACTGACATTAGGTTATATTATGGAAACTATAATTTAAAGAAGAGACTAGCCCTATGAGAAAATCAAGGTAGTCTTTCTGCATTTTTATGAATTTTGACACTAAAAGATAGAAAAGATTTGTACTAAAAGCAATGTGATTCTCATAAACTACGAGTAAATCCTTAAAATCCTTAACAAACATGGGATTCAGAGCATTTTTATGAATTTTGAAACTAAAAGATTTGTACTAAAAGCAATGTGATTCTCATAAACTACTAGTAAATCCTTAACAAACATGGGATTCAGATATATATATTTTTCTAATCAACGCTCTCCTCTGAGTTTAAAAAAATATATAAAGTCTATCCTAAATTGTATTTAAAACTAAAAGATAGAAAAGATTTGTACTAAAAGCAATGTGATTCTCATAAACTACTAGTAAATCCTTAAAATCCTTAACATACATGGGATTCAGATATATTTTTTTTCTAATGAACGCTCTCCTCTTAGTTTCAAAATATATAAAAGTCTATCCTAAATTGTATTTAAAAAGAAAAAAAAAGTCTATCCTAAATTGTATTTCTGAAAGATTAAGATTTCAAAGATTTTAGGAGTAACAATTTTATTATAAATATTTGTTTACAAATAGAGTAATGTTTACAATTTTATTATAAATATTTATTTACAAATAGAGCAATGTTTACAATTTTATTATAAATATTTATTTACAAGTATAGTAATGTTTATTGTTTTTTTATATATCAAATAAAATAAGTTAATAAATGAATAAATTATTTATGAATTTTGAAACTAAAAGATAGAAACGCTTTGTAGTAAAAGTAATGTGATTCTCATAAACTACTAGTAAACATAGATGGGATTCAGATTTAACATATATGGGACTCATATATTTTCTACTATGAAGATGATGATGATGATGATGATTAACGTCCACTAAGACCAAATTGGTCTATTTAAGAGGGTAAATGATTATTTGTGATTCTTTAGAATTTTGTTCCTGTGCTCGAAAAGCATTAAGAGAATATTTTCAATATCACCATAGTTTTATTGAGTTAAGAGGTTAGGAAGGTTGGTAGTGTGACAAATATTTTGAAAATGAGATCTAATTTGGGTATAGGCTGGACAATCTAAGAGAAAGTGTTTTTCAACTTCAACATTCTTAGTGTCACAAAGGTGACAGACTCTTTCATTGCATGGCATTTTAGGAATTGAACAACGCCCAATTTCACTATGGAGCTCGTGCAAAAAAAAAATTATCTTAGAAATGCTTATTTTTTTTCTTTACACTTGGAAAAATAGATAGATAATTTTGATCTTCTAGATTAGGGTTGGTTACATCCTTATAATACCTTAATTTTATTTTTTCCTCTAACTCTTTATCACACCACATTTTCTCCTTAAATTTTGATTTGACAATTCTTTCAATAGTATCTTTGTTCTGCAAAATGGTGTCTTCCATGACTCCCCAATAGTTTATCCAAGACCAAGCATATTTATGCCATCCTTTCTTGAGTTGATGGTGGTTATGACTCGATTTTGAAGAAATTTTAGGAAGTCTCTTGTCTTCCATGTTGTTTAACTTGTTCTTGTACATTAGGTATCTAGTCATAGTCATGCTCTCAATAGGGGAGAGAGTTGTTTCTAAGAGGAGGATAGGATATGGTGCATTTCCTATAATTTTGAGATTATAGGTTATAAAATTATTTTTCATTTTCTCTATCTTTCTCCAAGATTCGCGAGAGATACTACAACCCCATACTTCACATCCATAAAGAATAACAGGTGTAAAAAGGGTCTCAAAGAGGAATTTCTTCTTATCCCAACTCCAAAGAGGTACCCCTCTTTTTGCTTCTCTCATTCATTTTTGTTTGTAAGAAAGAATCCTTGCTTGTTGTGAAAATGACTCTAGTTAAAGACGCGTACATACGATTGGTTGGGTATATGATGAGATGACTAATTTTGGGTATATTACCTTCTATTATGGACAACGGGTGGGACTATCAACTGGAGGATTGGAAACCAGAGGGGGGAGGGAAGAGTGGAGTCTGGTACTGTGCCGGAAGCTCATTCTTTCGAGTTCTCAGTTGATTTACAATTGTTTTCAAGCCCATAATAAGATTTCCACCCCGCAATAATCCTTTTCTCGATGCTATAATTCCAATTGAGCTTGTGGTGAATATCAATTCCAAGATATTTTTATGAATTCACTTCCTTCAAGTTGTTTTTTTCATATAAAAAGGCATCATAAGTGATCTTATTGGATTTAATAATCATGACCTTAGTCTTATCAATATTAACAGTCATACCCATATTGGAGCAAAACTCCTTGAGGATTCTTAGTTGGTTTTCAATATCATGGGGACTCCTTGCCATAAGAACGATATCATCGGGATAAAGAATAAGAATGATGACTAGTTGGTTTTCAATATCATGGGGACTCCTTTCCATAAGAACAATATCATCGGGATAAAGAATAAGAATGATGACTATACCAGTGAGAGTAGGTCCGACGCAACCTTCTTTTTCCAAGCAATCTTCTAAATTGTCAATGTATATTCCAAAAAGGGTAGGGGACAAGGGACAACCTTGTTTGACTCCAATATTGTAGTTAATTTGTTTTGACCAGTCCTTAGTTTTTTTAAACTTAGCAATAACATTCTCATACATCCTTATTGCAACATCCCTCAACTCTAGAGGCACTTTTATCTCTTCCAACCTATTCCAAAGGTTTTTCCTAGGAATCATGTCAAAAGTTTTTCTAAAGTCAACAAAACAACAAAAAATATTTGTTTTAGTATTGCAGAACTCCTTTGCAATGATCCTAAAGGTAACAAGATGGTCCACAGTTGAATGATATCTCCTAAACCCAGCCTGGCCTTTAGATCTTTTACCGTGAATTTCTATCCAAAGGATAATCTTCTTTTCCAAAATAATTCCATAAAGCTTGGCTAAAATCGGGCTAATCATAATGGGCCTATAATTAGAGGGAATGTTTCTATCCCCATTTTTAAAAATAGGAACAATGAGGCTTTGCGTCCATGGTTTAGGGAATCTCTATTTGACTACTAAATTGAAGAGATTGAGTATGTGAGGGATAAGGATAGACCCTCCGATTTTAAAAATTGCATCTTGGTAGCCTTCAATGTCCTTATCTTTCTCATTTTCAAGCTGCTTAACCCCAAACTCTATGTCATCTAAAGAAAAAACTTATTCCTTTGTAGGGACAATAGAAATGGTGTCCATGCCATTAGAGAATTCGTAAAGACTTTTAAGGTAGAAATTTCAGTCCCTTAAGGGAATCCTATTATTTTATTTAGTATTGCGGTTTAGAATTCGGCTCCATAACTTCTTAGGATCCATCTTATATAGTTGTGAAAGTTGTTCTTGCCTTTTATTGATATAGTACATTCTTTTCCTTTTAATTATGGATTTGTACGTATTGATCTTATCGAGTTTTAAGGACTCATTAGAAGCATCCCTAATGGGTTTCCTAGCAATTTTACATTCTTTATTATACTAAGGGTTGGTCTTTCTATTATTATTTTTATAGGACACCTCAAAAGAGAACTTGTTAATATAAGTGGAAAAGGTAGTTGTAAAATTATGATAGAGTTCTTCAATGTTGTCCTTATAAGTTAGGAGATTTAATTTACTATTTAAATCCTTTAAGAAAAGGTCAACTGTATGTTTGTCAAAGCGCAAATTCCTTTGATTATCATAATTCTCTTCAATGGCGCTCTTATGCATGGAAAAGTATAGAGTTAGGGTTAAAGGTTTATGATTAGAGTCACGCTCATGGTCATTTAAAAGGTCAAAAGTTGTTATCTTGTTGGAAACAGGGATATCAGATATCACATAATCTATGAAACTACTACCTAGCCCATAAATACAATTCATCTGGTTGGATTTTGGCCACTTCATTACTCCATTGAAAATTATTAGGTCTTGAGAGCTACAAATCTTTACCAACTCAGTACCAAACAAATTCTCAATTAGGTCTTCAGAGGTTCTTTTGTAGCTATTAGATAAAACAAGGTCCTCATCTAGCCATAAAGGATTATGGTTGGAATAAGTACTTAAAAGAGTAGCTTGTTTAGTTTCAGTCCTAGCATTAAAGTCTCCTAGCAAGAGGATATTACCTTCATTTTTCAAACTATAAATATCTTCTTCAAAATTATTATAGGGATAATTGTTATCTAGACTGTTTTTCTTATAAAAAGTAGAATTAATAGGTGCAAAATAGAAAATTGTTATATGCATCTTCTTAGCATTGGTTTCTTAAATTTCTATCCAAATGTACTGATTGAGAGGGTCGATCTTATGAAGTTGAATGTGAGGATAAATGTTCTTTCTAATATAACAAGCTATGTCTCTTATCCCTCTACAATGGGATTTTTTGTTCCATGTCGACCACAAGATAAATCCTTCTATGTTAGGGACCTTAGACTCCTCATGCTCCCAAATTTCAACTAGACAGATAATATGAATATCACTCGGGATCCAACTTATCATAGGACCCTTGCGCAATGGAAAGCCATAACAGTTCCAAAAAAGGATTTCGAGTGTCCCAAATTCCTATTTATTATTATCCTTCTGGTCTCTATCCCTAACAATAGCTTTTCGATTTCTAATTATAGTCCATTTTCCTCTTTTCCTGGTTTCTTTTACCTTTTGAACTTCACTCCTTAATGAGGTCTTCATTTATAAATATTTCTGACCCTTTTAAGCTCAGAGATTTATTAAGTATGCTATATTTATGGTCATTACAACTTATTTTGACACGGATCAACATGTCTTTGTGATCAATTATTTTTCCTAGCCTCTTTGCTTCTATGAGGTAAGTTGCATCAATTTGTCATGTATTATTTAGTTCTTCTTTTACTATTGCTAGCGTATCCTCCTCTTGTTGTTCTTTTATACCAAAAATTATGAGGTTCAAGGCTCTTTTGTTACGCTCATGGTCCAGTTCGATTAGCTTATTCATTTCCTCTTTGATGGGTTTGATATCCAATTTGTTTTCGAGATTACTGAGGGTCAGTTTGTTGGTTAGTTTTTCTTCTAGCTCTTTAATCCTGTCTCTCAAGTTGTGATTTTCTTCAACCTCTCCTTCTTGCGTTGATTGTTTCCAAAAAGGGGAAAAAGTCTATTCTTAATTGCATTTTCCAAAGATCAAGATTTCAAAGTTTTCCCAATAACAATTTTATTATACATATTTCTTTATAAGTATAGTAATGTATGTTTTTTTTATATATACTAAGTAAAATAAATTAATTTTTTTAATTAAAAAAATTTATTCAAAATTAATTTTAACTTAGGAAGATGTTGATCATAAAATTTTATATTGAAAAATGGGTTAATTTTAAGTTATCAAGATTTTGATTACAAAATTTTATATTGAAAAATTTTAATCCACTTGAAAATAACTTAGATTTTAAAAAATCAAAAATATAAATAAATTAAAACTAAAATTTAATTCATTAAAAAAAAAGTTTGAATCTATCCATTTAGTCTTAAAATTTCAAAAAAATATGAATAAATTAGCAAGAAACTTTATTTTAAAAATTCATTGGATCCACTCCTTGAACGCTGATTGGAGGATTCCCTCCTTACCCTCTATCTTATGAATGTCACGTTAATGTCATCGTTTGGAATTTGAGAAGATACAAGGCTTTGTCCCCATCTTCATTCCCCGATTTATTTACCAAAATTGAAAATAGAAATTGTTTTTTCAATTTTCAGTTTTACTTCGATTCGTTGTTGTGGGTTTTCCATTATATACGATGCGAAATAAATTAGGTACCAAAATTCCTACTGTGCTGCTACGTGTTTGTGATATGAACAAAAAATAAAATCCATAATTCTGGACGTAAGCATTCAGTCAAAGTCGGCCACTCTGGAATTTCATTTTCAGACACAATCTCGTTTTTCGCTAGTCAATTATTCATTTGTTTATCTACCAAAATAAATAGTCAAACTATTTGGGGTCCATAGAAATTGACTTTTTGATTGAGATGAGTAGGTGAGGCATGGCACTGGTTTGCTGACCAAACTCCACCTACCAAGCGACAATAAAAACATTTGATAAAGCCGACATACTTCATCAATTTCTGGACTCCTTTTCTAAGGACCATTAAAGAAATCCAAATTATGGCCGAAAAATAACAAGCCAGCAATAGTTCTATGGACGGAATCTGCAATCGATTTTAAGTTTAGATAGCCAATTTCAATCAACCGTTGACTTTTCAAAGTCAACGGTTTATTATCGTTGACTTTGAAAACTCAACGGTTGAGTGAAATTGGCTATCTGAACTTAAAATCGATCGCAGATTCCGTCACCGTTGACTTTTATCCATACATGTTCCATGGACGGAATCTGCAACGCTCAAATAATTTTATGGAAAAATAAAAACCTCTGCCATTTCAGATGCAAAATTGTGATCATGTTGTCCTCGGCTCAAATCATTTCGTGCATAAAATAAAAACCTCTGTCATTATTGCACTGCGTGATATACATTGCAGCACATTTAAAAAAAACACATTGTTGGATCTAAGTTCTTACTAGCTCTATACTGCAGAAGCTTCCACAACCGTTTATAACCTCGAAGTCATGTTGCAGTCACCAGTCTTCTCATTGAGAGATGTATGATCCTTCATTCTTAAAACAATTTGATCTAAACGAAAAAATCAGAGAGAGACTTTAAAAACATGCCCTTTTACAATGTGTGGTTGGAATACTAAGAGGAATGAAGCCCTACGCCTACTCCTAACTGATCATTCCTTCTTGGGAATGCAGCAAGGATGTTATGTATCTGTGAGTACCAACAATGGGAATGCAAGAAGGATGTTATGTATCTGTGAGTACCAACAACAATGTAACGCTGAGCTTTTGCTATTTCACCTTCTTCTATGTTACCTTGGGGATGCTGTATATGTGAATGCCAACAACAGTGTAATGTTGTGTTTTTCCTTTGGTTATTCATCAAGTTTTTTCTTTTGTTATTCTTCATCTTCTACTCGGTTTACTTTGTTCCAAGTGAGCCTTACACCATGACTAAGAAGTGTCAATTAGACTCTCTTATGCATGTACAGTGTATCATTTCAAAAGGTTTGTTGCAAGTGAAAATGAGAATTTTGGTGACGTCAGTATAAGTATTTATAACTTAAAGTATATAATAACCTTGTATGTATTGTGACTTCTGATTATCTTATTCAAGGTTCTTTTTGAAAATGAAAATTCAGAAGATGCTTTTAATGTCTTTAGATTTAGATGAGTTGACTAGTAACATTTAAAAAATATTATTAACAAAAAAATATTTTAATGTTTTCCATAAATAAAATACTTCAATGTCTAATCAACATGAAATTGACAATTGACATTTAAAAAATATTAATAAAAAAATTATTTCAATTATATATAAAGAGAGCAATTTAAAGTAAAAAAAAAAAATATTTTAGTAGTATGCTTAGATATGTGTAATTTCTTCTATGTTTATTATGGAGTTTATATATATATATGGAGTGGGCCTAATGGTTAAGAACATGTGTTTCCTCTTAAGAGGTTACAAGTTTAAATCTAGAGGGGGCTAGGGTATGTATACCTCTGTATCAAATCCCTGAGCGGAGGGGGTCCCTTGTCCCATAAAAATAGATTATTATTATTATTATTATTATTATTATTATTATTATATATAAAGCAATTGAAAGTAAAAAAAAAAAAATCATTAATAATATGTTTGCATATGTGTAATTCCTTCTATGTTGAGCATGGAGTTGATATATATATGTATATAACAAACTTAAATTCATCTTAACTCCAAATCTATCATGTTTGTTTAAAGTATTTAATGACCTTTGCACAAAATTTTGAGAAAATTTATATTTCCAATTATAGAAAAGATTGAGTTAGTCCACCTATTTACTCATTCCCCATATTCTGTAAGTTAAAAACAGATCAAACTCATTAACTTACAAATTCATATAAATAATGTAAAATTATACTATAAAATTTATAATCAAATTCATGTTTCTTATCTTTAACATTTAGCTTCCACTTATTTTAAGAAGTTAAATATTTAACTATAAATTTATATTTAAATTTAATAATTTAAATATCCTAAGATATTAAAATGATTTATTTTCTTTCATTATTTATTAAAATTTCAATAATGACTTATAATATTAAAATGATTCATTTTCTTTCATTATTAATAAAAATTCCAATAATGTCAATGATTTTGCTTCTTCTTAAAATTTTCAATAATGTTAATGATTTTACTATTTCTTAATTAGTTGAAGAAATAATTTGAATTATATAATTCCTATTATATTTTCATTTTATAAAGGGGTTTTCAAAAAATATTAAAATGATTCATTTTCTTTCATTATTAATAAAAATTCCAATAATGTCAATGATTTTGCTTCTTCTTTAAAAAAATCCAATAATGTTAATGATTTTACTTCTTCTTAATTAGTTGAAGGAATAATTTGAATTTTATAATTCTTATTATATTTTGATTTGTAAAGCAGTTTTCAAAAAAATATTTAAATGATTTATTTTCTTTCATTATTAATAAAAATTCAAATAATATCAATGATTTTGCTTCTTCTTAAAAATTTCAATAATGTTAATGATTTTACTTCTTTTTAATTAGTTGAAGGAATAATTTGAATTATATAATTCCTATTATATTTTCATTCTCTAAAGAGATTTTCAAAGGAGATAATTAATGGAAAAAAAGATTAGTAATAATAATTTTTGATTTGGAAATTGGACTTCTCCATCTATTGGATTTATTATTTTTCTATTTCTTTAAAAAAAAAAAATTAAACAACATCTTTTAAACAATATGTTTTTATTAAATAAATTTAATATCTAAAATCAATATTTTTCATAATTTAATTCATAAATCTTATGTTGGTTATAATAAAAATCTTATAAGAATTATAATAAAATGTTATTATCAAATAAAATAAACTCTTAAATACAAACAAATAAAAATTTCCTTAATTTCTTGGCCTAGGTTAGTCTAAAAACTTTTGCAAAGAATTGCAAATTTCTTCTGAAATTCGTGTTCTATATCTGCAAATTCCTTCTGATTTTACTTCTTTTTAATTAGTTGAAGGAATAATTTGAATTATATAATTCCTATTATATTATCATTCTCTATTATATTATCATTCTCTAAAAGGGTTTTTAAAGGAGATAATTAGTGGAAAAAAAATTAGTAATAGTAATATTTGTTTTGGAGATTGGATTTTTTCTTATCGTTTTTTATTTCTTTAAAAAAAAAAATTAAACAATTTTTTTCAAACCATATGTTTTTATTAAATAAATTTAATATTTAAAATTAATATTTTCATAATAGAATTTATAAATCTTATAAGGGTTATAATAAAAATCTTAATCAAGTTATAATAAAATGTTATTATGAAATAAAACTTTACTCAAATGAAACTCTTAAATACAAACAAATAAAAATTTCCTTAATTTCTTGACTAAGGTTAGTCTAAAAACTTTTGCAAAGAATTGCAAATTCCTTCTGAAATTCTTGATCTATATTTGCAAATTTCTTCTGATTTTATTTCTTTTTAGTTGAAGGAATAATTTGAATTATATAATTCCTATTATATTATCATATTTGAAGTTGTTTATATATATTTATTAAGACAAACAATAATTAGCTTGTAGTAGGACATTCAATATTGCTGCAAGTGATATATACATAATCAAATATATCTTAATGTATATATTAAAGTGATCTGATTATGTATATACAGCATTAAATACTACACAACAAACTGATTATTGTTGACCAAAAAAATCTTTTTTTTTTCTCAATCTTATCGTTCGCATAATGAATATCGTATTGATTGGAATTGGAGGGGATATACTCTTTGTCCTCGATCTTAGCTTTGGTAATGTCACACTTTCAATAGTGTCCTCGATCTTAGGTGAACGTGACAATCCGTTGACGATCAAGCATTTCTTCACGCAGTTGGATAGCATCCTCTGGTCTTTGGTACCGTGTATAACTGAGCACAAAAACACATATTCTATGACATACTCATCTTCTTCTTTCACAAAAGATCCTGTCTTCAACCCTGGATCATTGTACAACAACTGCCCACCTAAGATTTATTCACCAAAATTGAAAATGGAAATTGATTTTTTTACAATTTTTCAGTTTAAATTCGATTCGTTGTTGTGGGTTTTCCATTTTGTATGTATATGATGCACAATAAATTAGGTACAAACATTCCTCTTATTATTCCACGTGTTTGTGATATTAACAAGTTTTTTTTTCATAATTCTCGAATTTCATTTCAGACATATTCTTCTTCCTTTTTCATTTGTTTACCTACCAAAATACGCTGGTCAGTTATTCATTTGTTTACCTACCAAAATAAATACACAAACATGTTGGGGTCCATAGAAGTAGACTTATTTGATTGACCAAACTCCAACTACCAAACGACAATTATATTGCTAAAAAAACATTCCACAAACCTGCACACTCCATGTAGTACACTAAATCTAGTTTTTTATTCAAACACTAAAACAACAATAATTCATTGAATCTGGATTTTGCTTGTAAAATTCCAACATGTGATAATATTTGTTCGATGGCGCTTCTTCTGTTTATCGTGGGAGAGGAAGAGAACGACTTTCCTGGCTGCCAGAGGAGTTGTCTCGCTGCTTCAGTTTCCCAGCTTAGCTATGTACGAAGTCTTTGTTAGGCAGTGGAAGCATAAATATAATAAGATTTTAATGACAAAGAAAATAGAATCATGAATAAACAGTGATTTACTTAGAAATTTAATAGGAAAAAAATCATGAAACAATGATAATTGATAGTTTCATATTGATAGTTTCATGATAATCGATATTTCGATTTCCATATTAAAGAATTATAATAACCAATACAAATATACAACCATCCTCTCTTCATATACACATTACACTCCACTATATTAAGTTTTACACATTCTACATGCTACCCCATGAGAAATTAGTTAACACTTTTTAACAGCCTCCCCATTTAAACGTTGTGAACTCTGTAGGTAATATTTCAAATAAGCCGATGCATTACACTCTGTATGTAATATTTCAAATCAGCCGATGCATTACATATGCCATTCTACATCCCAAATTCTTGTGTGCAATATTATCTGCAAAGACATTGAGTTGGTAATTGGTACTTCATATATTCGAGGTAAATTAAATATAAATAGAGAAGATTTTCATAATTTTGGGTTTCTTATTATCCCATTCGCGAAACATTTTGTCTAACAATATGTCCTTTTATATTTCCATTTACAAAACATTTTGTTTAATGTCCTTTAACAATGAAGTTGGAAAAAATAAAAATAAATAATTATTTTTAATTTAAAACAATTAATTACATAAATCAATTTACATGATCAGAATATTATAGTATTTACATGATCAGAATATTATAGTATTTAGTAAGTCAAATATATTATATGTGATGTGAGGAAAGATTTGAAAATACCATATATAACAAATTTGAATTCTTATCAAAGTTGTGAACTCTTCTTAAAGATGGATATTAAGTGATAAATCTTAATAAATATATATTATAACATATTCATATTATTATTAAATAGAAAATTAAGTAATATATTTTAATAAATATATATTATAATATATTCATATTAATGATAATATTAATTTTTAAAAATGTAAAATAAATATTATTTAAATTAACTAATAATAAACATAATATAAAAAATCTATAATGAATACTTTTATATTAGTAAATTTATTGGTATTTGAATGTATATGAAATCAGTCTTTTAATATAGTTCAAAATATGTCAATGTGTATCCACTTTGTATTCAGAGCACCACTTTCTCAATGTCCAAGACCTTCAAAGTGTGCAATAGAGTGCTAATGAGCACCTTTGTCCATGGAATTTATAGATGTTTACTACCAAAAATTATTATGAGTATACCGTGTCAAGAAGAAAGGAAAAATCATTGCAAGCTTTTAAGTGCACTAGCATGCTAATGAGCACCTTTGTTATTGGAATTTGTAGATGTTGACTATCAAAAATTATAATGAATATTTAATTTTTCTTTTTTTTTCTAAAAGAAAATAGATGCTACTCATAAAAAATCAGTGATTTAAAAGATTTTTTTTATTTTTTCTAATTTTGTAATAAAAAAATCTTTAACAACTATATAGTTTAATACAAATAAAGTTATATAACATTATAATACCACTACATAGTATAGTGTTATCTAAAGTACATTTTATTAATATGACATAATGACATTTTAGAGACTTTATGTCAATTAGACCTAATGGAAAGAGAGAAGAAAATTAGTGAAGGAGGGAAAGGAGCATGAATAGCATAGAAGTAGTAGGTGCATTAAAGAGAAAACAGTGGTACTTAGTAAAAGCTTATTACATCTTTGACCTCCTTTGCAACATGCAACTCAAAAGCATTATAGAATTGGAATGCAATGCTATCAACATAACCATAGAAGAATCGCTATTTTGAATCAATGAATTAAAAAAAATAAGAAATCATGAAAACATAATACACGGAAAAAGTACTAGTATAACACGTGAATTAAAGTAACCTACTAGGAAAAAGTATGTAGCATCCTAGAATTCAAAGACAATAGTCTCTAAAAACTTTGCAATGTTATCAACATAGCAATAGCCGAATGGGAAGGAAAATAGTGCAACCATGAATAGATATTTATTGTACTTGAAAGATAAAGGGATCGATAAACAACCATAACATTATTGAGGGATACTTAAATAACAAAGTATGGATTTGAAATATACCACTATGAAGAAAATGTGGTAACTATTGAAAACATTATGATGACAAAATATTGAAAATGAAACCATTTATCTACTACATGTGAGATGTCAAGATCCTATTATATCATAATAGCATATATTGAAATTTAAAGTGACTCCAAAGCATCCTAAAATTCCAAAATATGATCATGGACAATTTGAAATGCTATGAGCATAGCCATTTAAGAAAAATGCCACTTTAAATCAACAAATTTGATAATATCCTATTAGAAATGAATTGAAGCAACTATGTAGCATTCTATAGTTAAAAAAAATATTCTTTAACAACTTTACAATGTTATCAACATAACAAAAATAAAATGGAAATGAAAAAAAATGCAACCATGAATAGATCCATAGTATGCTCTAAATGAAATAAGGTTAAGAGGAAACCATAAGGTTACTAGGTATACTTAAATAGAAAAATATGGATCTATACTATATTTGTAAGGAACAAATGGTGACTACAAATTTTTTGAAATATTGTTGTCATTGATGTCAACGATAGGGAGAGACTAGAGATGTACAAGAAAAAGATTGCAAGATGAAGATTGTTGAAAATATTGTTTTTGGATTTTTGATGCACAATATGTATACCCTATATTTGAAGGAATTTTTTCTCTAAATACCTAACTCAAATGGGAGAATAGGTTTTATGGTTGGAAATATTATTTTGATACCTTTCCAACTGTATATGGCACTTCCTCTAACTCCTTCAAAATGAGGAGATATGAATTTTTCTTTCAAACAACCCAGCCAAAAATTTCAGGTCGGCACAACTAGTCTTTACAGGTCGGCCCTAAAAGTGAGAACAAAAACACTATAAATACAAGATAGATGTGCGCATTAGAAGAGAATCCAAACAAGAATATCAAGTCTGAGGTGCATAGAAGAGATCTGAGGTACACAAGATGAGTTGAAGAGTCTTTTTGGGGTTTAAAGGTGCAAGAGGAGTTTTCTTGGAGTTCTAAGGGTGCATTATGAGGGACTAAGGTCTATGATGTTGCAAAGTGGGTTGTTTTGAGGTTGTGATGTTGGAGTATGGGATTATATTTTGGGAATGATGTTGCAATGTTTTCTAGGGAAGGAAAGATAAATATGACTAGGGTTTGAATCTGTGTCTAGGGTATGAAGCAAAGAGAGGTGTTGAAGAATGAAAGTTAAGGGTGTGATGATGCTAGGAAATACATGAAGTATGAAGCATGCAGGTGAAGTCAGAAGTACTCTAGTTATTAAGATATTAGGTTGGTGCATGTACATGTCTCACTGATTTGGTGCTCAGCTGAAGAGATTGGTGTCTTCAATAGGGTGGTTCTTACACAAAATTTTGTTGAGTTGATGCTCACCTAAGGATATTGGTGTCTCAAATAGTTTGGTGCCTACAATATTTGTAACAATAGGTTGGTTCCTACAGACATTTATAAACATATTTTTTTGTGGTTTTCTCTCACAAGGGTTTCCATGTTAAACTTTGTGTATCATGATTTGTGTTTACATGCATTTACTATTTTAAAGTTAATAAATCATATATGAATGTTTATTTAAAGTAAAAAGCATCGTATATCAATTCACCCCCCTTCTCAATATAAGCATAAGTTCAACAATTGATTTCATAGAAAGTTCCTTTAGAAACACTCTAACCACTGGAAGGTAGATCTAAGGAGTACACATGGATAGTCAAGAAGGTTTCTCCACAAATAGGGCTCCATTGTTTGACCCAAAAAACTATGCATTCTGGAGTATAAGGATGCAAACTTATCTAATGTCTCATGTGTTTGATATTTAGAAATTAGTCATGAGTCAGTATACAACCCCAAAAAATCCACCAACAGATAATGCCAAGAAGAAAGATAGTGAACATCATAAAAAAGCCATGAATGCTATCTTGTGTGGTCTATTAGAATCATAATTTTTCAAAGTGATGCATTGTGAATCGAAAAAATATATTTGGCACAAACTTCAAAACATATATGAAGGTGATGAAAAGATGAAGAAGGAAAATATCCAAACTCATAGAATACAATTCGAGAGTTTGAAAAACAAAGAAAATGGCGTAGCATATTCCCTCCAAGTAGATGAAATTGCCAACACCATCAAAGGACTTAGTGAGAAGTTTGAAGAACCAATGATTTTGAAAAAGGTGCTAAGGTCTCTCCCCTTAATATTTGATGCCAAGGTATATTCCATTTAAGTAATGAAGGATCTGGAGAAATTGATGATGGATGATTTGCACTGGATTCTCATTGCATATGAGATGAGAACCAAAAAAAAAAAAATTAACTAAATAAATACCATCATGGAAGGAAGCAGATTTCAAAGCATCAAAAAAGACAAAAGGACACAAATTCTATGATTGTTCTAGCCATGAATCAGATACAGAAGAAGCACAATTTGTGAAAAAGCTAAAAAGAGGATCTAGCAAATACAGAGGTAAGCTACCCTTCAAATGTTTTAATTGTGGTAGAGTAAGACATTTTGTTGATAAATGTCCATATGCAAATAGGGAAGATAATGATGATGAGAACAGATATGATAAAGAAGAACATGAAAATAAAATCAAACATAATAGACACAAAAGAGGAAAATATATTAAGAAGAAGAGTTTCTACTCTAGAGAGGATAGCATCTCCTCTTAAGTAATGGATATGTTTCTGATATTGAAAAAGAAGAATTCATCTTCATATCCATGGATACAAAGTCTACTAATAAAGAAAATGAAGACAATCAGAATGAAAAATTAGATTCAGAAGAAGAAGGAATTGATGGTGATCCAAGTGGATATCGGTAGCCACCCACTATAACATACCCATTCTCCCACTGAGTCTTGTTACCACCTTACACATGCTCTTATGCCGCAATGTAACATCCCCAGCCACCCCATGTTGGGCCACACCACACAACCTCAGCTTCAGGAGCACTAAGTCAACCAAACTGTAATATTCCCAACACACTATTGACCAATGTTACTTTAAAATTACACTACGTAGAATCTACTTTAAACACAATCCACGCAGTATCTCTTAAAGTAACGTGCTCAACCCAAGATTTAGTCATGCAACACAACTTATAAAAGTGGAAGAAACATTATATTTTAATACAACCTTAAGCAGTGGAAGTAACTCACTAATTGTGCGCACCAACATATTGATCAAACTACTACATATGACCAAATTTGCCATGGTTTTTCATTGATATTTCCACACATATCCGTCGCAATTTCCACGAAAGAAGAGACTATTTTTCGTGGAACTTTTTTCGTCGCTATATCCACGAACCAGTTATTCGTGGAAACAGCGACGAAATAAGCCCTCCACATGTCATCATCCTCAAGATAGGTTTACCTTATAAAAGCATGGCAATAGCGACGAAACTTTGTCGCAATAGGGACAAAAAATCGTGCCAAAGTAAAAATCTTACCAATAGATTACGACGCAGATTTCATACGTGCGACGGAAAAGTGTGGAACGTTGCGACAAAAAAGAGTGGCAATAGTGACACAAATGTTTGGCAGAGAAAAAATTTAAGACGCAGATGTTATATGTGTGACGCAAATCCGTGGCAAAGTGCAACGAACTTTCATCGATATTGCCACACTTCCTTTCGGTTTAAAAAAAAATGGAAACTGAAAAGCTAGATGTTGGGATTCATGATTAACCCATACTCAATATTTTCATGTGTTATTGACCCTTCAAAGGGTTTCTTATGTGAGGAGGGCTTATCAGAGGGGGTTTTGGGACTTATTAGGTGTCTTTCTTAGTGGACCAAAAGGGTAACCCAAGGCACTTTGGGATAAATGGGAAGATAAAATACATTCCCTTGAATGAATGGTTTTAATTGAGATATTGGGGCTCTGAACTAGAGGTCAAAAACAATTTTGTAGGGGTATCCCAAGGGGACAATATGGGAGATGTGTTTTTATTAAATCTATCACTATGCTTATGAGAGTGGGCCAACCCTTTACTTATCCACTTCAATGCACTCACAACCATTAATCGATATTAATATAGACTGGTCACAATAATTACCTTGAATATCAAATTTAACCTATTAATGTGAAGGGATAATCACATCATGAGGTTAAAGACATTCACACCCTTTCAACAACTATGTTTGTATCTTTTTGGATGAGGAACTTGTAGCCTTGGTTGAGTCATTCCCTTACCAAAAAAATGAAGGTTACTCACACTCATATGAATGAAAGAAATCAAAGTTGTTCCCACGAAAAAAGTTGTAATGCTTTGAAAGAATGGCAGATCACAACAATGGAGCACTTGTTTAAACAAAGACACTTACACCTATTCAAGTAAAGGTAACTCACCCTATTCAAATGAAGGTATACGATACCATATAAATGAAGAGAAATGGAAATGTTTAACTCGAAGGGTAGTTCACACCAAATCAAGTTAGTGTGATCACAATGTTTTGAAACGAAGGGTGATCACACTACTCTAGGTGATAGTTTCTTACACCACCCTAAATGAAGGATGATTGCACTTGTTGAAGTCAGGGTACTCACATTAATTCCAACAAATAGTAACACATACCACTATAAATGAGTAGGAATCACACATGATGAAGGGGAGATAGAAAATATTTCACTTGGAGTAATGCAATTTGGTGGGAAGTAGAATAGCTAGTAGTATATGTTATAGTCTTAATTTCCACCCTACATGCCA
>ML795734.1:206431-221355 GCA_009831015.1 Picea engelmannii | reverse complement strand
TATTCTTTCTAGGCTCTGCATCAATTTGAGATTGAAGTCAACTTGTTGTGCCTTGGCTCTCATAAGCCTTTCGTTATAATCCTTATAGCTTTGGACATCTTTCTAGAGTACTTTTACAATTTCTACCAAGTTCATGCACTCCTCCTTGGATTATGTACTAGCAACACCCAAACCGACATACATATCTTCGAATTCATCATCAGGAATGTAAGTCCTCTATGCATTTTCCATGCTTTTAATCTTCTACACTAACTTTCTCCTACTCTATTCATTGATAATTCTACAAAATGTGCAAGCAATTAATATTTGTTAGATGGTTTCATGCAATAACTACATGAAAACTTTTCATCATTTTTTCAGAATCCCTTCCTCAAATTCCTTACATGATGTTAACATTTCAAACTCTAGTGCGCACACCCGCACATCACTATCTTTGTGCGCATCATAACTCTCTACGGCACACCAATGTTTTTCCATGTAGACTAAACTTTGTACCATGCTGCACCAATTCTTAGCGCACACATCTCTTCATGCTAGGATCTGGCCCATACAAGTCCAATGTTGAACCAATATCTCTAATACCAATCTGTAACATACCCAATCTCCCATCGAGTCTTGTTACCACCTTATACATGATCTTATACCAATTTATAACATACCCAGTCTCCCACTAAGTCTCGTTACCATCCTACACATGATCTGATACCACAATGTAACATCCCTAGCCACCCCAGGCTATGCCACATCACACAACCTCAACTTTAGGAGCACTAAGTCGACCAAACTGTAACATTCCCAACATACTACTGACCAGTGTTACTTTGAAAGTACACTATGCAGAATATACTTTAAACACATTATGTGCAGTATCTCTTGAAGTAATGCACTCATCCCAAGCTTTAGTCATGCCACAAAACTTATAACAGCGGAAGCAACATTCTCTTTCAATACAAACTTAAGAAGCGGAAGTAACTCACTAACTGTGTGCACCAGCATATTGATCACATAACATAATTTCATGCACATCCATCTAAGCGTCCTGTGCCACTTCTTATTCCACTATGTGTGGGTTCTAATTCTCTTTCCATACACACAGATTATATCCTCTTGGTGTACACAGGATACCATCTTGCACACCCGACCACTCAATCCTCTTCTTGATGACTCATAACCAAACGACAACATGTCCAACCATGTTACTATACCAATGCATCTCTCCTCTTTTAATCATTCTCAATCTTACCAATAATATACATGCAAAAACGTGGGAGAAACCGGACACCCTTGATTACCACTAGAATATTACAATTATTATATATTGACCACTTAGACATTAAATTGTATCTTAGGAATAACCTTTTTCATAGAGCCTAATCACAACACTTTTGAGGTCACAAGGGACAGCAATTTCTTCCAGTTTTTTCCATTACTTGGCTCTAGGCATAGTCTCAAAGGCTTTCCTAAAATCAACAAAACAACGAATGAGACCTTTTTTGTCTCTATAATCCTCAATGATAAATGCAAGGATGTAAAGGTGATCGATGCTAGCATGTTTATTCCTAAACCATACTTTAGATTTGTAATTTTTATTATTTTTTTCAAGTCATTGACTCATTTTTATTTCAAGAAAAAAGCCAGATAATTTTACTGAAAGGGGACTAATCACGATACTCCAGTTAATAGATTACTCATCCTTGTTTCAAGATTTAAAAATATCAACAATTAACCTTTAATTGCATTTTTTATGGAATCCTTTCTTGACATCTTGATTGAAATGATATTTAATATGAGGCACTAGGATCAAACTCCCAAATTTTAAGATCTCAACTTAGTATCATTCAATGTATTTAGCTTTGCCACCAACTATTGTTATAGAAATTTTTTCCACACTCCATGCATATTTCTTTGATGGCCTTCCATTTCCCTCTGTAGACTCAAATTCCCCCATTTTTTTCAATCCATAGCTAAAAATACAATTTTTTGTCCATATACGCGACCCATAGTTAGACAACTCATGTATACGTTGGTTACTCCATTAAAGCCTGCATACATTAGGTTTTGTGCTCAAAAATTAAAAATATGTCATATTTTCATGCCATGTCACGAGATCCATGATCCTTGACCTTCCATATAATGGAAATTCTCCAACCCGACCCTTCAATTCCATTTGGAGGCAATAAATTGAGTTGTATACAAGCCTTGAACACACACATCATTGAGAGCAAAGACACTCTGGAGAAAATTCACTTCATATTGAGTTTGCATCCCTTTGTCCTTGAAAGTCTAAACTCTTCGTGTTCAACCCCCCAAGTACTTTCTATCTTGAGATGGAGAACCTCATTGACTCCTACTACTTGTGATCTTTACTTTGTGGAGGATTGAAGTGGGGAAGGCCCAGCTGGAGGAACTTAGTTTCTTGGTTCTGTTACGTGTCGTTACAAAAGTTTGTCACCTATGTACTTATGTTGATTACATTAATAGAAATACTCTTTTCTCGTCCAATTATATGTCACAAATATTTACATTATTTTCATGGGCATATTTGTTATACGTGTTAATGGATTATGCTACTTTATATGCTAACTTTCTATATAATGTCTATATGCTTGTACATCTTGATTATTGAGGACAAGTTGCAGGCATCAAGATTTTGGTCGTGAGCTCATCCGAGGTCTTCTTCAGACATCCGGACGAGGTAGGTTCTTAGCCTTCTCTTGTTAGCATTTCTAGTTATCTAGCATACTTGAGTTTAGAGTTGATTTCTAGGTGTTGTTTTGTCTATTGTGGATTACCCCTTGCCATAGATATTTTCCTCGTAACAATTATTCACTCAATGCCAAATTTTAATATCCTGAGTTCAAAAAACCTTAATACAATGATGAATATCTTGGATGTATTCATAAACTTGAGGGGAAACACAAAGTTTGTTAAAGTGAGAATTCTATTTTTCTATCAACCTATATCTATATTATGTTTTCAAACAATACACATTTAAGATTCATGATCTATATTTTCATCAACTTCTTTTCTTTGGGCTTCATAGACTTTTATTCTCAATCTATAATCATTATTTTTAAAGCATGAATTCATCATATTCATCCACTAAATCCATCCATCAATAACATTTCCATCTCTTCTGGCATATCTCAGATAGTGTTATTATTGCTAATAAAATTGTAATGAATGATATCGATAACTACTTCCTTATGTGGAACTACATGATCTCTCATGGAAGATGAAAATTTTTGTGTTTAACTACATGATCTCTCATGTAAGATGCAAATTTTTTAGTCCCTAACTTAGAGTTAACATTTCCTCCTTGACGTTGAAAAACCAATGAAAAATAGGGTGGATAACATTTAACTCTATAACCCTATTGCCACCCTTCACGGGGAAAATTTTCCACTCCTCTATTGAGAAAAACTATTAAGAAAAAATATCCCAAAAAAAGTTGGTTGTTTAAAGCATCGAGCATAGGAAACCTTACTCTATACCTATTTTTTGTGATAAGAAAAAGGTTAGTGCTTAATGAGTGGGGAAGAAGATTAAATGTGATACCAGCAAGAAAATGCTAAGAGATGTTGTCGAGCATAAAGGAGTACATCAACAAGCACGTGGTTTTCAATAAATGGTCACATAGTTAAATGCTACTTTGATTATCATGGTTGGTCAAAGAAATGTATGAAAAATTCAAAAACCTAAGGTAAAATTCAAATGTAACGTTAAGTAAAAAGAGTAAAAAAAAATAAAATTATAGGTCATTTTTAATGAAAATCTTACACTTACCATGGTGAATATCATATTTTATTATAATGATTATAATTATGCAGTTATTTTATGAATGATGATTGAATTAGTGATCATCTTAATGCCTTTGACAACATTTTTCACTCACAAATGTAATTTTGAGGACATTTTTCAATATACAATTTCATTATTAACCTTTTATTATGTTTATGTTTAGTTAGTTGCATTTATGCTGTAATATGGTAATATGGATCTGAATTTTTTTCAAATTTGTAGGAAATAGTAATAATATATATTAAAAATATATAAAAAATATTTAGATTACAATGATATTTTAGAAATTACAATGTATCAATATAATGATACATTTTAAATCTTATTTCAATCAAATTGAAGGTTGAAGGTCAATCGAGGGCAATGTTAATCTAGGACAATGTTTCTCCTACTACAACAACTACAATATATTGCAATATGCAAATTACTAATTTAATTTGTATTAATGATTATATGTGAATATACTTAACACAATATTGAAACTTTAATATCTATAAAGATTTGATTAGAAAATGAGAAACAAAATGGAAAATACATATATATAATTTTAACATCTTTTTAAAATTAAATTTACATATATAAACTTCAAACATCTTTGTAAATTTGAAGCATTATTCTTGTTCTAATTGAAAAAAGCTAAATAGTACTACTCTTGTAATATGAAAATACAATAAAATTCAATGATATGGTTGGTTGATATCAACAACAAACTCGAGCACCCGTATGGGGTGACAAGTGGCGAAGGAGTGCCAACTGGCCCCGCACTCAGCCAAGGTTTAAATGTTGGTTGTTGTCACCATAGCACCCGCATTACGGATGCAGGACCGCAATAACACCAGCTCTGCAATGGGAGGACTCCTCCCTTGAGCGAGCATTTACGAGCCAGGCAAACACGATGTTAAAGGCGGTCATGGGTATTTGCAGTTGGATTATTCGTTTTCTCCTGCTCCGGTCTCGGCTCTGCTCTACGTTTGGAGGTTCTGGTGTAACTTTGTGCTCCTTGCGCCCTGGTTCACCATCCATTCATGGAGCATTGTTGCGAGTCCTTCTTCCTGTGCTTTCAATTGGCTTCCGTCCTCGTCCCAGCCTATGTGTATTTCCTGGAGAGCGCTCTGCAGCATGATGAGGAAACGAGGAACGCCTCGACGTGGGTCTGCTTGGTATGCTTGCAAGGAGCAGCGTCAGCGCAGAGAGCAACTCAAACGTGCTCTGGTCATGGCTACTTCTCTGCTGAGAAAGAAGGATCGCGCCGAGGAGCAGGCTCTGCTCTCCACCATTGCCGAGAAGGAAATTGGTCGCAGCAGTATGGACACCGTCACATTGGAGGGTGGCACTGAGCAATTGTACCCGGCTTGCATTGTTGAGGAGGACCTGACTCTGGAGGACCTAACGACAATGGAGGTGCCGAGCGATATAGGGAGGTCTAGCAGTGGGGATTGCAAACTCAATCTGGGGGTGGAAGCCGATTTTCCTGGTTGCATTGTGGAAGAGGTTCCCTGGCAGGAAATGGAGGCTGCGTTTGATGTTGGTGGTGCGCCGGGAAAGGAAGGTCGGAGTGGTGGGCAGGATGACGTGAGGCGAAGAACGCCCGACGATGAAGGTGGCAACCTGCATGGCTTTCTCCTCCACGAGGAGCACCTGTCCTTGGTGTTTGAGCTCTGAGGCCACATGGCTGACCTGGAGCATCGGGCTCTCATCATGGGCCAACGCCTGGACGTGCTTCTCGATGCCTACTCTGGCGCTCTAGCTCGGCGAAAATGTCCCTTTTGTGCACAGTCTTTTGCCATCCCGGCCGGCTCCACGTGGAAGACAAATGAAGATGACAAGTCACCAATTATCTAGTTTTTTCATGTCCTATGGTTCTTTAGCTTTATGATACTGTTTTATGTTCTCTTAGACTTTGGGCACCTGTCCTGGTTTCCTCCGGGCAGGACAGGTACCAATAGTTTATAGCTTTGTATCTATGCTGGTTTCCGGTTTCCGACAGCATTTTGGATGACTCGGACTCTTGACTATGTACATTTTGTTACAGTTTTTTGTTAATATATTATAGCAGGCTCCTCCCCTTTTTTATTTAAAAAAAAACAACAAACTCGAGCAAATTCTTGTTATGGATAGGGTATTGATTTATTCTACTTTCATGTTTAATCTGGGCTTGAAGGAAAACATACATACATTAAAAAAAATTCATATCCACAACTATAAAATGAGTAGTATTAAGTTTTTTTACTTAAATCATTTTTTAAATAATATTTAGTGTAGTTTAGTCTTTGTTTTATAGTGTTATTTTAAATAAATATAATGAAAATATTTATAATAAATTATGTATAAATGTAATAATAATAAAAAATATTTACATTTTAATTTAATATAATTTCAATTTAAAGTTCTCTATTTAGAAAACTCGTTCTCAAACTCTCATTTCCTTCCTTGATGTTGAAGCTCCCAAAAAACTTTCAAATTTCAAAAATAGTTTTTAACCAATTAAATATATTTAATATCACTTACCACTTCCCAAAACTCCAATAACTACAACTATACATAACTACAACTATACATTTATGTCTATAACTTTTCATTACTAACCTTGCATGTTTGGTTAATTGCATTTCTGCCTATAATTAATTTTATTTCATTCTACATGGTTAGTATATAACAACCTACTTTATTTAAATGGTGGGGTCTAACGTGTGTTTCCTACTTACCTCATGCCACCCCGCCTTTGACATGAATGATTTATTATTCGAAAACTTACCGAATTCCTTTATGATTTTTTGTGATTGGTATTAATCATGTCATCCTTCCAACTATTTATACGTTAAATATCTTATATGGCAACGTGATATTGGGTATGTAGTCATGTGACTAGTTCTAGGTTTCCTACCATGCTTCATGTTTCTAAGATTAATCTAATTGTCCTTGCACCACCTTGTATTCCATGAGCTTGGAAGAGAACCTCTAAGTGGTGGTGGTCAAAAGATGTCCTTACCTTATCAATAAAGGTTAAAACATGTCCTTATCTTATTTCTAAAGAGTACAATATGGAACAACTCCAATGGAGTTGTTAGTTTGAAATTGAAGTTTTCCTTATCTTATTTAGTATGGGTGTATATAACATCCACTTTAGATTTTTTAATTAAATTATTTTTATTTTAATTYAGTTAAGTGTTAATTTGTAGTTTGATCTATCCTCACTCTATTTAGCAATGTATTTATGCCATTGTTCAATGTACGTCTTTTATGGATTAACYAACYTATGATTATCTCTCAATTAAGTCACTTTTACTTTCACTCATTATAGTATTCAATAGGTAGTTTGATCTATCCTTATTCTATTTAGTAGTGTACCTATATATATTTTGTACATCCTTTATGGATTAATCAAACAATCATTAGTGYTATATTTTTGTATATCATTCAATCATTTTGATCATGTTACTTATACACTTATTGGATGAACAAGATTGCATCTATATTTCTCAAATACTGAATTTTCCTAATCCATTCTTGTTCCCAAAGTCATCTATGTCTCYGGTAAAGGAAAGCACATAAACTTTCTTTATTGAATAAACATTCCCTTCATCATGCCACATCATGCATGTTTCTTGCAACATCGTGAATGAAGGAATCCCATTAAAAGTAACTCAGAGTGCAGACTCTTCTATCCTTACYTCATTTCAATGTTTTAAACATGTTGTCTACTTRTAGTTCATATGCAATTGGTCGACACTCATTGGAACTTTGAAACATTATCATATTGTATGAGTTACTTGTGCCAAGGGGGTAATGAAATGATAAAACTTTAACTACTATCTGGAAATCTTATCTAAACCAATTTCATACACATACTCGGTGCACTACAACACTTTGTTATGCATTTGTGGAGGTATGATTATTGGTACCATAGTACCATGCATTTTTTGTTTCGACCTGGGAGTCTTGCAGTTCTCTTTTCATTGACAATTAATTAATCCGAGACCTACTTACATATATTTGTAACTCCTTAGTGGTCCCTTTAGACATTTTACTCAACATATTGTCTTAAATCTTGTCTTGGCCCATTTAATTAGGGGAATTTTGAGGTTTAAAATGGGTCTCCTAAAAGATATAATAAAATATTATGTGTTTGTTATTTTGTGGGGGAGGTGTATTTAGAACTCATTTGTTTCACTACAATCCATGTAAATATGGTTAAGTTAAATTGAAAAATTGTCTAAAAGTAAAATTAATAAATAAATAAAAATTCTATTAATGTGATTAAAAGGAAAAAATGTGATTATAAATAAAATTGAGCTTTAAAAAAAAAATCATTGTCCTTAAACAACTAATAACTAATAATGCATGTGTTATTTTTCATTGAATAATTTGAAATAAAATATAAATATAAATTCATAAATTCTTAATTGTATAATATATTTATTATTTAAAATCTAAACCCATATAATAATATATAATTAACATACTATATAAATATCAAATGCATAATATAAATATATAATTAAACTACTATATAAAAATCAAATACATAATATGTGGTAAATATAATATAATATTATATATTATATATTAGTTTTATATTACATGTGGAGTTGATTTTCTTTATAATATAAGATAATATAGTACACATTGTGTAGAATCTATTAATATTTTCCCAAAAAGAAAATTGCTCAATTATATTGGATATATAATTTTTTACATCATTAAATCCACATGGGATAAAACCTATAATACTATTTAAGATGAAGTTTACGGGAGAAACTTCAGATATATATATATATATATATATATATATATGCTTTGTGCTTTCCAAACTCAAAAAAATTAACAAGTGAGTATGCAACATGCCCAAGTCCAAAGATTGGCTGGTCATTTTAGACTACATCCGATCACAATAAAATAGAAACAACAAGCCCCAAAAAATGATCTTTTGTCAAATAGTGAAATCAGCACTAAAACAGATGGATGTGATTTTTGGGACCCTCTACGCCATTCAGCCAGTTGAAATAAGTGATTATACCTTCATGTTCTAGAGATGATTGCTTTGATAATAAGCCTGCCTCCTTGTTTTGATTCCTATATATATGTTGGAAGCTTATCTCCTAAAAAAATTTAATTAAATCGATCACTTTCATCTTCCAACCCTCAATTGCACATGCTTGTAATCTACCTTTTTTTTTAAGCCAATCTATGACCACCTTTGAATCCCCGAGGACCTGGAGTCTTTGTATAGATAGGTGATGTTCCAGAGTCAATGTTTCCCAGACTCCCATAAATTATGCTTTTGTGTTAGTTCCCTCACTGCAATTCATCGTCCATCTAAAAACAGTAGACTCGGGTGTTTTTAAGACACCCCACGCTCCACATTGTTTTCCATCGGCTTGAGCGGCACCATCAAAACGTGCTAGAGTGTTTCCCATTTGCTGATAAATGGAACATGCATGAGCATGTAAAGGCTTATGAGTAAAATGATTTCTTTTTAGGGCACCAAGAATTTTGATGGTTACCGAAAGTGAAAAAGGAGAATTATTCTCGAAATTTGCAGAGTTTCTCTCCAACCAAGTATACCAACATATAAGGGTCGAGAGATATGTAATATCCTCTTTCTCCTTTGTCCAGGATTTAAAACAATCCGACAATGATGATCATGTCCATGCACCCTTGAAACTCATAATAGTGTTTAATCTTTCCCAGATTGATTTAGTGAAATTGCAACTAATGAAGAGATGGTTTATGTTTTCAATTTCACTCTTGCATAAAAGACACTGACTAGGGCCTTCCCACCCTTTTTTTGGAGAGTATCCCACGTAAGTATCTTTCCCTCAGATTCCAACCAAATAAATAACTATTTTAAGTTGGATATCCCATTTCCATAAGTCACGCCTCCAACCATCAATACCCAAGCATCCCTGTGTGGAGATAAGAGCCATGTAAACATTTTTTGCAGTGAGGTACCTTGAATGGTCACCTCCCATCCACATTAAAGTATCATCTCTAGCATGAATGGATGCACCTGCACTAATGATACCCAAGAGGTAACGTTCCCATTTAGCATACAGCGATCCCGACAGTCCAAGGTCCCCAAACCTGTAACAGTTGGTTGAGGGTCCAATTGGTTCAGCGAGGTTCCTCGCCTGAGAGAGAACTGAATCTGAGCCAATTTGTAATGGTGGTCGATGGTATATATTTATCTTTTATTACTTCATTCCAAAGTCCATCACCCATTAAAACCCTCCATAGAGTATTTGTTGCTAAAGATTTACTGAAGTGAAAAATATTGCGGAACCCCCAACCTCCATAACTTTTTGGTTTTTCTAGAGTTTCCCATCTGCACAGATGGAAATGAAAAGAGTCCTTGTTTCCTATCCAAAGGAAATTAAACATTATAATCCTGATCTTGTTTAAAATAGTGCAAGGGATGGTTGCCAATGACATCTAGTAAACTGGCAGACTTTCAAGAGTAAATTTAACCAAAACATATCGCCCCCCCAATGATAACCATCTATTACACCATAGGTCTATTTTTTTCTCCATCTTAGACAACAACCAATTCTAGTCAACACTTTTTTGTACCCCAGTAGTCAAATAAAACCCCATATATCTAAAACCAATTGCTAGCTTTGAAAAATTATATGGGAGAATAGTCATGTATGGAGCCAAATCTGCCTATGATAACCCTTCATGTAGTACATTTGATTTTTGTTCATTTATCTTTAAGTCAGATGATTTGCAGAAAAATTTAATGATTCCATCAATTTCTACCCAATCATTAATAGTAGCATTAGTCATGATTAAAATGTCATCCACAAAGAAAATATGAAGGATCTTTATCATTCTAGAAACTCTTATGCCTACAATATTCCTTGTCGCTTTGCTTTCTTTAAGTAGTGTTATCACGCAATTTGTACTTTGATAAAAGGAAAAGGAAAAAGAAGACAAATTGGCGTAACGAGAGACTATCCTATCACTGTCACCTTAATAGGATGTCTCTTTCTATTTAGGGTGGTAGGCCCAGGGGAGACGTCCTCGGTGACCTGGGGTTCTGAGAAGGCAAAGGATAAAGGCTAAGTAAAAGGTTCCCTCTCACAAGTCACCACCAATCAGAAAGTCCAGTTAAACAACCAATAAAGAGATAATAAACCAGAAGTGTACCTTCCCGGAACAAAGCAACATAAAACTATATTTGCAAGAACACTTGTTGGTTATTACTTCATATAACCAGATAATTTCTCAATAAAATAAATTGACTAATATATTGATGAAGTAAACAAAGATGTATAGAAAAAATAATCACAAGACAATACTTCACAATTAATGCCTTAGAAAAGCTTCAAAATGAGCAGGAATAATTAATCATAAATGCCATAACACCAACATTCATCATAAGCAAATAAGGTTATGCATTAGTTAGTCTTTCAATCGCTTAAAGAAGATTTAAATGTTGCAAAGTATGGTTGTAACCTAGTTTAATAGTAGCACTAATAAGGTTAGTAGATCGATCTAATCTAGGGTTAGAAGGTGTTAGTAGTTTGTTCAAAGATTTGGATGTTTGAAGGTTGTGATCAAGACACTTAAGATAGAGATCTTAGACTAGTGCTTTCATAGGGAAAAATGGAGTCAACAAGTGGATGGAAGAATTGAAGGAGCAAGATGATTTTAATAAATCCAAAGAAAAGAGGAATTGATGGATGAAGTGTTGGTAAGCCAAGGCTTCAACCACCAAACCCTAGGGTAAAACGGGTACTAAGGTGTAGGTAACCCTTTCCTCCTTCTTTAAATCAATGATAAAGTAAAACCGGCTAGGATGAAGTAACAAATGCTAGGGTGTTGAAATGGCAAGGCCCTAGCAGTGGCTTCAACAAAACAACTTCTTGGCACAATCTAGTAGGTGGATAGCAAATTAGAACAAGGACAATAACATGTGCTTAATACCTAGGGTTTAGGCTAGCAATTTCATAAATAATAACAAAATGTAAAGTAAAACACCATAACCATTCAAGTAAGAGAAGAATTGCATAATTTTACTCACATTCACCAAGCATCATCAAGAAAAACCCTAGTTGTAGACTTTCCACCAAGAAAAATGCCAAATTCACCAAAAATAACCCTCCTTCAACAAGTGCACACTAGAATTTCAGTCCAAAAACCTAATGAGGGCCGCAAATTTTAGACCTCACACAAGTGTGAGTGAAAGGTGATGCTAAAATGAGATTTTTGACTCTCTACTTATACAATACCAATGACCTTTAATTTTACTTTAGGTCAAAAAAGGCCGACATGGCCAGTTTACATCAAAAATATTGTTTTACATTAAATGTCACAATTAAAACCCTAAATCAAGCATAAATGATAACGTCGTGCCCTTTTAGGGTGGCATTAGGCCCTTTTAGGGCGACATTGGCCTCATGGGGAAAAACGTTAGTCCTTCTTGGGCCTCAGGAACTTGCCACACATGCCACTTAGCACACAACTGCCTCCCAAAACCTCCACAAGCATTGGATTACATCATGGGTGTCCTAGATAACATCATGAGCCTTCCAAGGCCTATGTCCTAGTGGAAAGGGCACAACCCCCCTGGGTACGGGTCTACCAAGCTGCCTCTCGTGGAACATTCTCCTCTTTCTCCAGTGCAATCCTCTGATTTGTCTCTGCCCCTTGCTGGGGTCTCAGCATCCATCTGGTGGGATTTCAGCCCCATTGAGGTCTGAACTAATCATCTCCCCATGTGTATATGTCCATCAGGTATGGTCCTGTAACATCAACAGATACGCCCTCCATGGGCTCATAAGTCACAGGGATCATAGCAATTTCAATCACATCTAATCATCAAGTTATTAAACATGTGCATAAAACACCCTTTACCGAGACAAGTGCTCAAAGACAATATAATAATCTACAATCCAAGTTTAGAGGAAACGTTAGGATGTCCTATTGGGATAATGCTCACTGGATGTGGGATGTTTCTAGGAGAAATCAAATATAAGCCATGTGAGTGGATGAGTTGGTAAGGGATGTCTCGGCAAGGGTTGCAGTGATAGCAGGTAAATGTATGGCTTACCTGTGGGTGCCTTTGTAGAGGGTGAGCTTCACCTGTCATGGATGCAAATATTTCCAAGCCCATTCATGCCTTTTGTCTTTATTCTTATTGTTTTTTCTTTCAAGAAGCTAGTTAGGGGACACTGCCCTGGCATGTTGACCAATGGTGGAAATGTTATCCACAAGAATTTCACAAAAATGAGAAGGATGGCTCGTGATGAGACCCCTTTCTCTTGGCTACGCCTTAAGATCCACTACTCTAACATGGTGACCAGTTGTTGGTAGTGTCATACCGCTACATGCCCATGGACCTAATAGTTTTGCTCGTGATGAGACCCCTTTCTCTTGGCGATGCCTTAAGATCCACTACTCTAGCATGGTGATCATTTGTTGGTAGTGTCATACCGCTACATGCCCATGGACCTAATAGGTTGGCTCGTGATGAGACCCCCTATCCTCTAACTAGGTCTTGTTTTATCATTTTTATGGGTCCCTCTATTTCTTGCTGAGAATATTTTTATTGCTTTCTTGGGGATCCCTGGGAGAAGCATCTCAAGGTTTTCATTCTTTGGATTTTGTCTTTTTCCAACAAATTTTACCCCCTAGGCCTTTATCCCCTTCTTCCCACAAGGTAAGGTACAACCCTTAAATATTTGGCCAACCCAATGCTCAGACCAGTGTAATGGGATGGATGAGCGGGAAAGAGATGAAAAGTGGTAAGTATGGTGGGAGAGGACGATGGCCTTTCGTGAATCCACCTAGTGGAAAATCAAACCATATGGGCATCAGCTTACTAGGGCATCTTGTCTTTTCCCCAGGTATGGTCAAGTGGAGAGGTATACGATCCAAGCACCCGTTAGAAGAAAAAAGAATTGAATGACATATTGAAAGGTATTGAGGATCAAAGTGACACATACCATGATACCCAGACTCATTACCTCATGGAGCAAGATCCATCTCTGCTACAGGACCAGGCCAAGGTGAGGGATGTTTTTTGTTGCTAATGACAAAGTGGAGGTGCTGAAGAATGAAAAGATGGGCCCTCCAGGGCCATGCTCAAGTCGATCTGGCTCTCGGTACTCCATTTCTAGGACCTGTGGGCCTCGAGACATAATCTCCTTAGTTATCCCTAAACTGGGGGATAACAAGTAGTAAGTTAAGACCCTCCAATACCAATATGAACAACAAAGGGGATAAAGGGCATCCTTGTCGTAATCTGTGACCGCTCCTGAAGAAATTAGTTGCTTCACCATTTATTAATATAGAAAAGGATGATGAAGAGACACAACTCATTATCCAATTGGTGAATTGTAACCCTAAACCCACTTGAATTAAGATCGTCCTTAGCAAAACCCAGTCAAAAAAATCATGTGATTTTTGTAGATCCAGCTTCAAAATAAGTGACTTGTTCTTCTTTTTTTTAATGTTGTGAAGGAATTCATGTGCAATACCAATGGCGTCCTTTATTTTCCTACCCTTCAGAAAGCCAAGTTGTTCTGCAGAGAGGGATCTGGATAGGATCGGTCTGATACGATTTTCTATGATTTTTGAAATTAACTTGTAACAAATATTGCAAACAGAAATAGGTCTGAAATCACTGAAGGTAGTCGGCTTATTTGTTTTTCTAATTAGGGAAATAAAAGTAGAATTGAGGGTGTCAGCAATCTACCCCTTTATCCTAGATTCCTCAACCTTCTCTAAAAGTTTGATTCCCACTAGATCAAAGAAGAAAGTGAAAAACTCAATTGTCCAACCATCAGGCCCTGGATTCTTATCTAAATCTTAAACATAGATAAAACCTCCCTCGATTCTTCTATGTTAATAGGGCGATGAAGGGAGATTACCTCTCCATCATTTACTACATGGGAGAATAGCCCATCTAATTTGACTTGTTCACTTATTGTTTGAAGTTCCCGTGCCTTGAAGAAATTACTGAAATATTTCACAGCCTCTACTTTTATATCCTCCTGACCTGTATGACAAATCCCATTGGAATCTAAAATCTCCCATATGTGCTTGTGGTTTCTCCTATAACAGGTTAAGAACCAAACATCAATATAGCATAGAAAAACCTCAGGAAAAGTACTCAA
>ML795734.1:151461-183758 GCA_009831015.1 Picea engelmannii | reverse complement strand
TGACCAATCCTTTATTAATTCAATTTTCTTTGGGTCCACACATACACCAACATGACTAACGACATGACCCAAATATTCCACTTTAGAGACACCAAAGGCATGCCATTTGGAATTCTTAAGAAAGAGTTGATGATTAACAAGCAATTGTAAGATCCAATCCACATGGGTGACACAGGCGTGCCAAGTTTTATTGTAGATCAAGATGTCATCAAAATATATGATGACAAAATGACATAGAAAGGGTTGAAAGTTGTTGTTCATGAGACTCTGGAAGGTTGAAGGTGCATTGAAAAGGCCAAAGGGCATCACCAAGAATTCATAATGACCTTCATAAGCGTAAAAAGAATTTTTGGGAATATCTACCTCCTTTATGAAAATTTGGCGATAGTTGGAACAAAGCTCAAGTTTGGTAAAGAATTGAGCACCTTTGAGAGAGAACATATGCTACCACATTCTCCTTACACTTCTTATAAATTATCTCATATTAATATTCCAACATTTTGGTGACCCATTTCTATTGCTCAAGGGACGAAATCCTTTACTCTATGAAGTATTTTAGGCTACAATGTTCTATTTTAATCTAGAAATGTTGCCCAAGAAAGTATGGATGCCAATAATCCACAACATGCAATATAACCATCATTTATTTTTCATAAGTGGATTTTCCCAAGTGTTTCTCACAAAGTTGTTTGTGAGTAAAGGTCATTGGTATTCCCTCTTGCATGAGTTCAACTTCGATGCCCTTACAAGAGGTTTCACATTCCAAAACAAAGATATTAGTGAAGTCTAGAAGAGCTAGTATTGGGGTTGTACACATAGGATTCTTCAAATCCTAGAAGGCCTGATTTGTGGCTTCATTCCAATTGAAAGAATTTTTTTTAAGAAAGGCAGTGAGGGGAGATACAATCTTACCATAGTTCTTGACAACCATTTTTTAGTAACTGGTAAGACCAAAAAAACCTCGTAAGATTTTAATAGTTTTTTGACATGGCCAATTCTTCATTACTTCAATTTTCTTTGGGTCCACACATAAACCAACATGACTAACAACATGACCTAAATATTCCACTTTAGAGACACCAAAGGCACATTTGGAATTCTTGAGAAAGAGTTTATGATTAACAAACAGTTGTAAGACCCAATCCGCATGGGTGACATGGGTGTGTCAAGTTTTATTGTAGATCAAGATGTCATCAAAATAGATTAGGAAAAAATGATAGAGAAAGGGTTAAAATATTATGTTAATGAGACTCTATAAGGTGGAAGGTTCATTGCAAAGTCCAAATGGCATCACCGGGAATTCATAATGGCCTTCATGAGTGAAAAAAGAAGTTTTGGGAAAATCTGCCTCCTTTATGAAAATTTGGTGATAGTTGGAACAAAGATCATGTTTGGTAAAGAATTGAGCACCTTTGAGCCATCCAAGAGGTCGTCAATGATGGGAATGGGGAACTTATCCATGAGTATTATTTTTTTAGATCTCAAAATTAAATATGCATGCAACAAGTGCCTTCTTTTTTTAGGACCATGACAAATAATGACGAATAAGGACTGATACTAGGGAAAATGACACCAGCAACTAGCAACTCCTAAACTTTCTTTTTGATTTCATTTTTTGGGGGGAAATGGGTGGAAATAAGAGCATACATTAGGTGGGAGGCTACATGGTATGAGTGAAATAGAATGATCATCCACACCTCAAGAGTGTGGTCCCTTGGGTAGTTCCAAAATAAGTTGGTGTTCAACCAAGACTAACTGCATGTCAGGATGGATTGGTTAAGAAGGTGTATCAAATACTTGGATGACATGGAATTGGGAGAAAAATCTTGAATTCCATTTTTTAAGAAGTTTTTCCATATAGTGTGAGTTGATGATCTCTAGTGAACTAGCTATGATTCCCTATTAGGTGTAGTGATATTGAAAACTCATGTATAACTGATAGAAATCCATGGTGATGGGACCTAATGTATGTAACCATTCAACACTCAAAACAATGTCGCAACAACCAATTTCAATAGCAAACATGTGGTTTTTCAAGTAATAATCACCCATTTGAAGCCACAGGTTTTCACAACGACCACCACATTTCATGGATACTCCATTAGCAATTATGATTTGAAATTTGTTCATAGAATGGATATAACAATGTGTTTCTCGGGCTACCCATTGGTGAATGAAGTTATGGGTGCTACCACTATCAAGTGAGATAATGAATTTGTGATTTTTGATGTATCCAATAAATTTGAGAGTTTAGGGAGCCAAAATACCAATCAGGGCATACAATGAGATATGGGGTTCCACATCCTATAGAGAAAAGTGTAATGTTCCCAAGTGGTTTTGCTTGGAATATTTTAATTTTTAAGGTTTTCTGGTTGTGGTATTTTGTCAAACACTTTGTAGATTTAAGTCTTCTTGAGTTTTGTTGGGATTATGGTGATGGTTCTTTGTGTGTTTGTAGAAAGTAAATTATATAGATATAGAAATGGCATGTACTCAATAATATGAAATAGAAATAACACAAGAAATATGCACAAATACCTCAGATCTGAGTTTTATTTATGATAATAGTTGCCCTCGTACAAAATGGAGCAGATCTGGAATATACAAAGAAGAATGATGCATGTGGTTGATAGTGCCTCCAAAATAGAATGGAATGATGAATATATGATCTCTCAAGAGTCCTCCAATCTAAATACAAGAGATATATGAGATCCAACATGTAATCTGGCTACTGCTAGTGTCTTCTCTTTACAAAGTGTGCCCTCACTGGCTGTAGCAAGCCAAGAATTCATCCTCCAAGGATATGGCCTCTAATCCACTAATACCCACTTCCAAACAATATATTGGGGGATGGGAAACCTGTATTCAAAATTTCCAAACTATTTGGAAATATCTTCCCCTGTAGAACACAAGATATCCGATGGACAATGTGTCATCCTCAAGATGAAATGCGCCCCACTGGAAGATAGAATGAATGGGTTGAAGAATACCCCCAAATACCAATGAAAATAGGCATTGGGGTGATGGAAAAAAATCATGTAGATATATCTATTGAATATCTAGCCACCCCTAAGAAGATCAAACCTGTTCTCCTCTACAAGTGCGCCCCAACCTGCATAAATCCTTCACTAGTGCGCCCCCTTGCCAAACTGATGGTTGAAGTAAATCTGAACTAAATATAACCTGAGATAGAATGGTGAGGGAGGAATATTTCACCTCCTTAGCCAAGTTTGGATTAGGAAAGGTGGAATCTTTCACCACCGAGCTGATCTCTAGGGTTTGTTCAGTCAAAACCCTCAAAACCCCCAAGTATCATGGGCTCTCTAGCAAGAAGCCAGACATCAAAATGATAATAAACATAATGAGAGAATAGAGGCCCCTATCTCTCTTTTATCCCCATGTTCATATTTTCTCTTGTGACTTTTACTTTATTTTTAATATTCCTTAATTAAATCACTTTATTAATTAATTCACATTTCTACCTCTAAAAAATGATTTATTCATCCTTATGGCTTCTCCAACTACTGAAAGTCACTTCTCATCATCTAATCCTATATTTCTCTTCCTCCCAATTCTGATGAGCTATTACACTAAGAGATTTCTCCAAGTATTATGCCCAAAAAGACATCCTTAGTGAATTTAATTAAAACATGCTCCATAATAACTTAAAATTACGAAAATCATCGAAATGCAACAAAACCAAAGATAATTTGTGTGAAATGGAACCTGATGATGAAATATGATTAACAATGCAATTCGAGCCCAATAAAAACCCTCAATATCTCTTGAATTCAGTAATACCCCCATATGGCTACTTTGGTAGGCATCCCACTTTGTAACCTAGTAACATCCAAAACTAGGGACATTACAGTCCTCCCTGCTAGAATATTGCTTGTCCTCAAGCAATAACTTAATAAATCTGTATATGATACCAGGGTCCCATATCCACCTATGTGACATGTAGTATTCTCCCCTTAAGACATGGCCCCTCCAAGTTCTCACCATACATGATACCCAAATTCTCTTGATGAGTAGAATGATCGTGTGCACTTTATCCTCGATCCTCGATCAACTCCTCAAGCAAACACTCTACTCGGATCTCAACCCCATCAAACTTTGGACTAACAAGCACTCTAATCCCTGGATCTCATATCAAGATGTGAACTCCAGTTCACTATGAAGTATATTCTTGTAAGATTCCAACACCATGAATCTCCTAAAGACCCTCAACCAAAGGAACAAGTAAATACAATATCCATCTATCAAGGAGTCTCTCACCTAAACCCATCTCCCAACTATCATCTCCAGCAGAATCCATACCCCCTGCTAACCAAGAATATGATATGTCGATATATTTGATCCTCAACCATGGAGATCCATCCTGCCACAAGGCATACTCATCTCGAATTTCTCTCAAATTCCCCCAACAATGGAAGGAATCAATCATGCAAGTATCTGAAACCCTAATTCACTCTAGAAGAGCACCAAATTGTGCATCACTTAACTCTAAAGGTGTCATACCAAGTATCTTGGTTCCCACAAAATTGTAAACCTCTAGCCGAAGTATGTTGATATTCATGTTGTCATGTCCATAATCACTAAACTCAGCCTCCCTGCCAATCCACATTGTTTCTTGCAGAGTCCCATACTCCATCAATATCTCTATGATGTTAACCCTACTAGATATCTCTAGTACCCTAGGGTTGAAAGAAGCTAGCATACTCTCCCAACTCAACACTGAAACAAGGGTAGCTATAGATTCATGCCCTGAATCATGATGCTAACATACCAAACATTCCCACATGTGTCTCATGAAATCATCATTGAGATCCCCCAAGGAGAATATATTTTTGTCCTGCTGATAAGTCCTGAAATGGACAAGCTTTCCAACCATAGGTACATCATGTACGGTCCTCAAGATCCTTGATGTTTCCTGCTGTGACCATACCTCCTTCCAACTAACCTCATAGATATCATCATAAGCATGTGTTCATGTCTTCTCCCAGTCCTCATACTATTGAGACTCTGAACCTATATCGACCTCTAGAATATACTATGCCCCATGGTTGAGGATGCTTGCCATCACACCCTAAGCCTCATATGACTGTCTCGGATGAACCTCCCTTATCATGTTGTATTTAATGATATATCCCATGTATGGAGGTCTCTGTCTAACATCTCTCCATGTCCCACGCAAATGTATGTAGGACTGAGGAGTGTCATATGCATTGGTCAATCACAAATGCTTGACCAAGAACTCATCCACTAGAACCCATGGTGATTAATCGCATGTACTCATCACTAAAATCCAACCATTGGGTACAACAATAGGTAACTCCACAAATTGTTGGTCAATCACTCTCCCTCCACTGTTTTTATTGTGAAGGTGATCTCCCAGAACTATGTATTGTTGCAGGGGAGAGGAATCTCCATGCTCCACTAAGTATGTCTCCTCCCTGCAATCCAATGTGTCCCCCTAAATCCCATTGTACACCTTTGCATGGCCCTGCAAACTATCTCTCATCATCATATGCCCCTGTATAGTCATGCAAGCTCTTGTATCCTCCTACATCATCATGTATCCAAGGTGTATTTTTGTGTCAACCTCTACATGGATGTCATCCAATACTAGAACCTAAATGGATGTGTCCTCAAAACTACCCCTGGATTTCGAATCCCCGTGTGTATATGTATGACCAATTGTCTCAGAACTACCCATGAATGGTGGTCCATGTGACACCTGGACATCCTCCAACATCTCCTGATCATATCTCTCCATAACCATCAGTGATACTGGTTATTCCTCATGCTCCTCTATCATCCGGCGCTCCTATACCAAGCCACCAACATCCTCTTGCGAAGTAGTTGAAATAAACATCTAACACTCTACTAAGATGGATGTAGTGGATACATGTCTAGTCTCCTCAAGGAGATCCTCTAATATGAACCCTTATTCCTGAAGGGTTGTTTGTGTGCCTTCCAAGAATCCCCATGTGCTCACCAACTCATGAGTGAATCAATCCACCTCACTCTCCTTCTCCCTCAGTTCCTTGTGATACATCTCGCCAACCTCCAATAGGTAATATCTATCCATCAACAATTGTTGGTAGTCAACCCTCATCACAGTCACTCTCTCCCTGAGTGTATGGTAGTCATCAATGGTAATCCCCCCATCTTAACTATCATGTGCCATAGAGGCCCTCCAAAAATATCATGCCACCAATGTGTGTGTATCATCAATGCATCTAGTGGCTACCATGATCATGTCCTCACTGACTCTCAACAGACCTGTCAAGTGTCGTGACTCCTGATCACAGTCTTTTTGAGGTGGTACCTCATGACTCTCACTGTTAATGTCGACAGCGGAATCCCCAAAAACACACTCTTCAAGAGATAAGGCACTAAACTTCCCATTGTCCTATGTGTTATTGAGTCCTCTTGTATGCCACTACACACCATCACCAACTGTTACCTCCATATGAATCTCACTATATCATGTATGAGTTGTTGTATCCTCCTATGTGCTCACTCTTCTAATGTCATATGCACTTGGATCCCATATAGATGTGTCCAAACATGAGATATGGTCATCCCAACCAATAAGGAGTGCATCCTCATCACTATAGACCGGTCTTTGAAGTAAGAATCCCATGTAATATCCCATTGCATCTTCTGGTGTAATTTGTTTAGAATGTTTGGTTCATGTATTAATTCAAACACTTTGTATTCTGGCCATTTTTCCCAAATGACATAACTCTCATATAGAAATGGAAGAAACACAAGATAATCCAATCCTAGATATATTAAGAGATTTATAGTAGAAACACAATAAACTTCAATACATGAAAAGATGACAAAGAACTTGATATAATTATGCCTTTTGTTGTGCTACAACAACAAGATATCCGAGGAATATAGATTATGAATTACCATTAAGAGCAACAACCTTCACATCTGGTGTAGAGTCTTGATAAATGGCATTTTAATAGGTCTGATATAATAGTTGCTAGTATGTTATTTTAAGTCGACCCCCTCCTCATAGCCACAAGAACTTACCCAGGTGTGCCCTCTTGGACAGAAGTTACAGCTTGTGTGATAAATATGCACCCAACACTTCTTATTTCTACCCATCCTCTATAAAACGTGCCTAGAATGAGGATACATGACCCTCATACACATGTTTCAACATTTTATAATAACAAATGTGCCCAATGAGCGAGATATGCGCCCCCACAGGTGAGAGATTGCCTAGAAATAAGAAAATATGCCCAACTTGTCTCTAAATCAGCAAACCATAAGGAAAAGTCACCCCAACATAGTAATAATGTTTCCCAAGATGTGATACAATCAACTCTTACTCATTAAACTTGTGCCCAGCCTCTAGATTGGCGCCCCGGCTCACTATGTATGCTTAAATTGAAGACCCGTGATTTTCTCAGAAAACTCGGTCCTAAAATATGTAAACTCAACTGCCAACAGAGGGGCTTCAGTAACACATTTATCTCATCCATCAGAATAAAGTTCTCAACTTTCCATGAAGCTTGGTGAAGAAATATTAAGGTGATATCTTCCCAAAAATAGCCAAGGTGTATCGCCACAACACTAAAACCAGTGGATAAACAAGGGTTTCCCAAAAGCATAGACTCTCTTCTCAAGATCTCTCCAAGTTCTATTTCTCAAATGAGCGAATGAAAGAATGAGGAGAGACTCCTCACTTTTTCCCTTTTATTCCTCATTTTCCGTTTTCTCGCTCATTATTTTACTTTATTTCATAAATTCATTTAAGTGATTTTTTCCACTTTATAAAATTAAAGTGACTTTTGTGTTGCCTAGGAGCCATGTCCCCCTTTTTGATAAATTAACTTTTTAAAGTCATCCTAGGCATTTTATGTCCTCTAGGTCCCTTTTTTCGCCTTATCCCACAGGAATGGTTTAAGCTAGCGGAATTTCCACCATGGTGCCTTTATGCAGAAGGGGACATTACAGTCCTCCCCGCCCAAGATTTTTTGTCCTCAAGCAAAATCAATCCCGGATGTTGAAGAACTTGTTCTCCTTCCTAGGTTGCATCTTTTGTAAGCAATTCCTTCCATTTAACTAGATATTCTTTGATGGTGTGATTCCTCAACCTGCATTCCCTTACTTCTAAGATTACTTTAGGAACTAGAACCAACTTTCCTTCTTCGTCTAAGGGTGGAAAATCAGTGGAAGTGGTGATATGTTTCCCCACTTCCTTATTGAGGCATGAAACATGGAACACGTTATGTATATTACTACACTCTGGAAGATCTAGCTCATATGCCACCTCCCCAATTCTCCTCAAGATGCGATAAGGACCATAGAATCTTGATTTTATCTTTTCTTCCCCTTTCATTTTGAGTGAGCATTGCCTATAGAGATGCAATCATAAATATACCAGATCCCCCACCTCAAGGATGCACTCTACCCAATGTTTGTCGGCATACATGTTCTGTCGATTCTAGGCCTACTGAAAATTATCTTTGAGAACCTATAGGATGTCTTGGATTTCCTGTATCCATTCTTTTTTCATAGGTGCCCTGTTGTCACCAAATATTTGTTCCATGAATGTCAGGTCATCATAACCATACAAGGCTTAGAAAGGTGTCATCCTGATCGACGTATGGAACATAATATTGTAGTAGTATTCCCCCACGTGGAGCCATTTTATCCATGATTTATATTGTCCTGACACATAATTCCTCAGATATCCCTCTAACCATTTGTTCACAATTTCGGTATGTCCATCAATATGAGGATGATAACTAGTGCTCGGTGTCATCTTTGTTTCGACCAGTCTAAATAATTCATGCCAGAATCATCCCATGAATTGAGGATCCCTGACACTGACGATATTTTGTCGCGATCCATGAAATCAGAATACTTCTATGAAGAAAAGATTGGCCACCTGTATTGTTGAATACCAAGAGGGTATGGTGAAGAAGTGTGAAGAATTCATGAGCCTATCAATGACCACATAAATGCAATCCTTCCCCTGTACCTGGGGCAACCCAGTGATGAAATCCATAGAGATGTTCTCCCATTTTTGTTCGGGAATGGGAAGTGGTTGCAGTAGTCCAGCAGGATGAGTGTGTGCTGCCTTTTTCTGTTGGTATACGTTGCATTCCCTTATGAATCTCATCACATCGGTTTTAAGGACCTTCCATGAAAATATCTCCCTGATCTTCCTGTAGGTTTTCAAGTACCCAGGGTGTCCTGCCAATGAGGAATTGTGTGTTACCTGCATAATTTTTTCCTTAATTTGGGACTCTAGTACGAGGTAGATCTTGTCCTTATAATAAATGATGCCATCAAAAAATCTGTAGTGATCATCCTGTGTCCATCCATCAATGATATCACAAGAAAATCGGTTCTTGGAATACTCTACCAAAAATAAAGCTTTCCAATATGCTGAAACCTCTATGAGTGAGAGAGTGGGTGGTATTCTACAAAGAGAATCATCCACCGCATTGTTATTTCCTATCACATACTCTATATCAAAATGATAAGCTTGAATCTTACTGATCCACTTCTGTTTCCACTCACTCAATTATTTATGCTCCATGAGGAATCTTAGGCTATTTTGGTATGTCTTTACCTTAAACTGGTTCCCTGCCAAGTATTTCTTGAACTTGGCCAATGCATGCATGATGGCCAACATCTCCTTGTTGTATATCAAATAATTTTGCTCATACTCCCTTATTTTGCGAAATTCAAAAGAAATGGAATGGTTATTCTTCACCAAGATGGCCCCTATCCCTATCCTTGAAGCATCACACTCCAAGACAAAGGGTAAGTGAAATCAGGGAGTGCTAGAACAAGGAATGAACTCATCACCTGCTTCATTTTCTCTAATGTCTCATGGACCTCCTCTATCCAAATGAAATCCCCCTTTTTGGTGAGATCGATCAATGGCGCTGTCAACTATGAGAATCCTTTAACAAATTTCTTGTAGTAAGTGCAGAGACCAAGGAAACTCTTTGGTTCTGTCACATTCCTTAGAATTGGCCACTCAATGATTTCCCTTATCTTTTCTTGGTGCACCTGTACTCCATTCGCCCCAATCACGTAACCCAAGCAGATCATCTCTTTCATACCAAACTCGCACTTGGATTCCTTTGCATACAGTTGTCAACTCTCTATAATACCAAGTACTTCATCAAGATGTCGTAGATGGTCTTCCCATGCTTTTTTGTATATGAGAATTTTGTCAAAGAAGACCAATAAGAACTTCCTCAGCTGCTTATTGAAGACATGATTCATGCATGACTGGAAAGTGGCAGGGGTGTTAGTTAGCCTAAATGGCATGACCAAAAACTCATAATGCCCATAGTGGTATCGAAAGGTTTTCTTCAGTACGTGCTTCTCTCATACCTTAATATGATGGTACCATGATCAAAGATCAATATTTGATAAAAATTTAGCTCCCGTGAGCTCATCCATTTATTCATTGATCCTGGGTATGGGGTATTGATTCTTTATCGTTTTCTTGTTTAGAGCCCTATAGTCAATACACATCCGCAGAGTACCTTCCTTATTCTTGAATAAGACAATGGAAGAGGAAAGCATCCTGGAACTAGGGCGGATGTGGCCCATTTTCAACAATTCTTTGATGGTTTTTTCAATCTCATCTTTGTAAACTTTAGGGTGTCGATAGGGGTTTGTGATAACTGCTTGGACACCCTCTTCCAACTCTATGATGTGCTCAAAACCTCTATCATGTGGAATTCTAGGAGGAATGTCACTAAATACCTTATGATGTTTGCGGAGTAATACATGTAAGTCCTATGGAAGCTGTTGTAGACGTTCTGGTGGCTCTCTATCAAAAATAAAACACTCTACATCCCACTCTATATCACCATGCCTCATGACTACCTCCATGTTGTACGACAACATAATCTTCAACGGGTACTGGTACATGGCTCATAGGACCATTTTCTTTCCATTAGGGCTTGTGAAATCCATCTCCATGGTCTTATGATAAGTAGTGTATATCCCAATAGAGTAAATCCATTGAACGCCCAACACTACATTGGTGTATGGTACGTCCACCACGAAGAAATCACCTATCATTGAGTAGTTTCCCAAGGTTATTTTGAGCTTGGGAATCTACTTGTTGCAACTCATCTAGTGGCCTCTTGGTATGACTATTGTGAACCCATCGAATTCCTCTTTTGAAATTCCTCTCCTCTCAACCATGTTAGTGTCAATGAAGTTATAGGATGCTCCCCCATCAATCAAGATTGCCACATTGTGGCCCTGTAGGACACCTATGAACCTGAAGGTATGATACCTTGGAAATGTTGACATCAAGGCCATGATTAGGCCCTTATCCCCAGCCTATGAAGACTCATCTCCTCATGTTGGATGTCCCTGATCATGTGCCTACTCCACCTCCTCATCCTCATCACTGTCACTATCAGAGTATACCTCAATGTAATGGGCCTTTCTCCTTTTTTCCTTCCCAGCACATCTATGTCCCAGTGCCCATGGTTCCTAATAGTTGAAACACAATTTATTTTTCCTCAACTCTCTCCTAGTCTCTTCATCCAGTTTGGGGTTTTTGACCCAATTTCTCTGTGGTGGTCTGGTCTCCTTAGTCTTTGGGGTAAAAATGGATTTGGGCGAGAACCAAATTTTAGGTACTACATCCTCCAGGTCACGAACTCTACTGATTGCATCCTATAAAGAGGTAGGATTGTAAGCCTTGAACCATTCTCGTAGAGGCTCCAATATCCCCTCAACAAAAAACATCACCAAACAGGTCTCTGAAATGTCTTTCACCATCACAACAGCCCTCTGAAACCCAGATAGATAAGCCTCTGGGCTACCTATCTACTTTAGTTGAGCCAACTCTCTGAAGTGAAGCTTTGGATCCTTTCTGTCAAATCTCTCAATGAGCCTCTATGTGAAGTCCAGGTAGGAGGTAACCCTGGCATGTCCCAAGGTGACTAACCCATGGTACCACCACTCATGGACCTCACCATCCAGGGGAAAGGTGGCCAACTTAATGGAATATGTCTCTGTCATATGGTGCAGCTGGAAGTAAGTGTTGAGATTCTGCACCCATGATCTCGCGGAGCATTTAAAGCCTCCGTCAAAGTTGGGAATGGTGACCTTCCCAATAGTACGTTGAAACTCAAAAAAAAAATCATGGCCCTCATGGGCCCTGTCGATCAGTTTTTGTTCTTCATATTGCAGAACTCTGCAAAAGACATGGCTGAGTGGAAATCATCTCCCAGCCTCTTGTAATCCTCTAAATATGCCTTATAGGGCTCATCCTTATCAACTTACATCAATGGACCTGTGACATCATTCCCCAAAAATTGAGGCATAATGGGTCTGGTGGATTTGGTGTACAAGTGGGGGTGGCTCTGCATGGTAGTGCATGAATGGCTACCCCCTCCATTGTTTGAGCCCCCATCACCATTATGATTCGGCTTCGTTGGGCCCTCCAGTGAATTCTTAGCTAGCTTCCCCATAAGTTCCACCATGGCCTTTTGATCCAGATGGATATCGGTGGCCACCCACCTTTTCCAACTGTCTCAAAACAGTTTTCTGGCAATTTTAGCAATTTACTATTTTTAGCAGTTTTCACTTCCGGGGCAATTTTGAGGGCCTAAATGAAGGTTTTTTGGGATCGAGATTCTCAATGATAGCCTAGAGCATGATTGAGGCCCCAAAATGAGTCTCCTCGACGATACCTTTCCAACGGGCTATCATACGCCTAAAAGGGATATCGTATGCCGTTACGACCCCGAGAAGTTAATGTACTAACTTACCCAAATGGGGCCCACGTGACTTTTGGCGCTTCATCTCCTAGGGTTAGGTTTTTGGATTTATAGGGTTTTTGGCATTCCTATTTATTGTAAAAATTAATTTAGAGCCTCATTATAATGATCTTCTGGCAAATGAGTGCAACCGTCACATCTCTTCTCAGAGATAAGCCTCCACCATTCCAGCAAGATTGTTTCTGCTGCATTTTACAGTTTCAGCTTATTTCATTATTGAATAGAAAACCAGTTTTACTGTATCTATGTTATTTTGTGTTAAGAATCTGTTAATAATCTATATTCATTTTGTTATGCTCATAAAATATGGATCAGTGGTATCAGAGCGGTCTACTCCTTATCGTCTTAATGCATGTCCCCAACAAGGTCAAATTACAAAGAGTTGGGTCTTGAAATTATTTCTCTTGAGGAAAAAATATCTCGCACGCCCAAGCAACCTCTCATGGCAGGAGAAAATAAATATGATGAGACAGGATATCCTTTCAAACTGTTGATTGAGGAATCCCTCACGCAACAAAGGAACGAGATGATGGATAGTTTCATGCAAATCCTTCGATGGCTACCAACAGGCGATGCATCTTCTTCGAGCAGAGGCACCACCCCCTTCAAGGTACAAATAAACTTCAATATTCCTATATTTGAAGTTCAGATAGATGCAGATGTTGTAGACAAGTGGTTGAATCTGCTAGAAGGGTATATTTCTATCCATAATTTCTCGAATAGAGAAAAGATTACTTTTGCACTCCTCAAAGCCATCCCCCATGTCAAAGATTGGTGGGAAACGTTCTATGAGCAAAAGGAAACAGAGGAACCCCCATTATTTACAGTCACATCCATCTGGGATTCCTTCAGGGATTCAATTAAGGAACAATACTACCCTGTCGGAAGTTATGACGACTTATATACCAAATGGACCACACTGCAGCAAGAAAGAGACCAAGCAATGCCAGATTTCAAAAATATCTTCCATACCTTGCGCACCAAGATGGGTATCAAAGATTCGGAGAGACATATGGTGCTCAAGTATTGCAGTTCTCTACATAGATACATCCAGACTGAAATGGAATTTCTAGACATCTCATCCTTGGGCATTTCCTACCGATATGCCGTCAAAATCGAGCAGAAGCTCAAACAAAAGACGCGGCAATTTAGGCCTGGGAACCCGTCACAACAAAAGCCAGCAAAGGGCGGCGCCAACCCATAGAACAAAGGATAGAGAAAATATGGACAGTATCAGGACAACCAGTCAAAGCCACAAGCAAAGAAGGACACTGGAAAGACAAAGAAAGATATCGGGAAGTGGTGCGACTTTAATAAGAGCCCTTGGCATAACACTATTGATTGTCGCTCAAAGAAATCGCTGGTGGCTAAAGTGAAAGCCTCTAAATCACATGCGGAGTCTGACTCTGAGCCAAAATTAGAAAGGGTAAGATGGATCATTGACATGGAACCCAGTGCCACCGTTGCTACCACTAAGCTCCAGCCCAGTGAACCAGACGAGCCAGAAGAAGGAGAGCGCCTCTTCCATTCGCAAATGTGGGTAAAAGGCACCCCGTTGCACTTCATCATTGATAGCGGTAGCCAAAATAACATCATATCTTTAGAGGTCATCAAGCGGCTGGCCCTGCAACAATGCCTCACCCACAACCCTACACCATTGGATGGCTCCGACAAGGAAGCGATCTCCGCGTCAGCCAACAGTGTCTACTATCATACAACATCAAACCCTTCAAAGACGAGGTATTGTGTGATGTTTCTCCTCTCAAAGTTTGTGATGTTCTTTTGGGCCAACCTTATTTATGGAAATGTCATAATTTATATGAATCTAGGCCTCGTAGTGTTATTATTACTTTGAACAGGAAATTGTACAGGATACCTGAGGCAGTCCCACCTAATGTTACTTCCTTGATCTCTGTTAAGCAATGTAGGAAGGTCATCTCTCAGACAGGGAAGTTTGTCTTATTCATGATTCACTCTCAGAATAAGTGAAAGATCATAGCCACATCCAAGGTCTCTGCAGCCGACCTCTCCACACAGCAGAAGCAAGTAGATAAGGTCGTGGAAGAATACTCAGATATTTTCTCCTCACCTACCAAGGTACCTTTGCACTGTTAGGTCAAGCACCCCATCGATCTGACCCCCGATGCACCGCTGCCCAATGGGAAAGTCTATCATCACTCTCTGTTAGAGAATGAGGAGATCAAGCGACAAATCCAAGAACTACCCCACAAGGGGCACATCCATCCTAGCTCATCACCTTGCAGGAGCCCAATCGTGTTGGTACAGAAGAAAGATGGAACCTGGTGACTCTACATTTATTACCGGGCTCTAAATAAAATCACAGTCAGAAACCAGTACCCGATTCCTCAAATCAACGACCTCCTTGATCAACTCATGGGGGATAAATACTTCAGTAAGATTGATCTGAAGTCTGGCTACCACTAGGTCCCGATAGAACAGACAGATGTATGGAAGACCGCCTTCAAGTCAAAGGAAGGCCTTTTTGAATGGTTGGTCATGCCCTTTGGTTTGAAAAATGCTCCGGCCACTTTCATGAGGATGATGGATGATATCCTGCGACCATTCACCAATAATTTTGTAGTGGTGTATCTGGATGACATTCTCATTTACAGCAAGACTTGGGTCGAACACTTGCAGCATATTCAGCAGGTTTTGCACACCTTGCCGCAGCACAAGCTATACGCCAACTTGGAAAAATGCTCCTTTGGCATGGACAGGGTCCATTACCTAGGCTACATCATTGATCAGCATGGTGTACATGTGGATCCAACCAAGATCCAAGTCATCCGTGACTGGCCAATGCCAACCACACTCACTGAGCTTCAGAGCTTCTTGGGCCTTGCCAATTTCTACCGCAGGTTTGTGTTGGGATTCTCCCATATTGCATGGGCCCTCAGCCAAATCACCAGGGGTGGTGGTAAGGAAAAATTTGTGTGGGGTCGGTCCCAACAACAAGTGTTCGATGATTTGAAACAATGCTTGTGCTCATCCCCGGTACTTTCACTACCAGACCTACAACATCCCTTTGAGATCAAGACAGATGCTTCAGACTATGTTGTGGGTGTCGTTCTCACTCAGCACGGCCACCCCGTGGCCTATCATAGTGAGACACTATCCGATGTTGTCCATAAGTACCCTACTTACGAAAAAGAAATGTACTCCATTGTGAAATCCTGCCGCCAGTGGAGACATTCATCCACACTAATCATAAGCCACTGCAGTTTATGCAGACAGAAGGAAAATTGCAGAATGACCGCCATCAAAAAATGGTCCACATACTTGCATCAATTCCACCTCAACATCAAGTATAAAAAAGGAAGCACCAATCGTGTCACTGATTGCCTCAGCAGACCACCGGTCATGGCACTCACCACAGTGCTAGACTCTTGCGGCCATGAGACCTATGGATGGCCCCAACACTATGAGACAGACCTGGACTTCGCCACCACCTACCAAATGTTGGGTGCAAACATAGTTGTCGATAATTTATATCTTCAGGATGGGTTGCTATGTCATCTAGGCCATATCCATTTTCCATCAAGTGAGCAAGAGAAGCTGATCTGGGAAGCCCACTACAGTCGGGTGGCAAGACACTTTGGCATCGAAAATACAGTGGCGATGCTACAGAAACATTTCTACTGGTCGAAACTCCAACAGGAGGTCAGCAAGTATATCAGGTCCTGCACTGCCTGTGTTATTTCCAAACCAACCACTAAGAAACAGGGCCTATACACCCCTCTTCCTACTCCTGACGGGCCATGGGAATCCATCTCAATGGACTACATGTTGGGCCTCCCATCCACCAAGCTAGGAAATGACTATGTTTTTGTGGTTGTTGACCGCTTTTCTAAGATGGCGATTCTGGTTGCCTACAAGAAGAGCATCATAGCAGAGGCCACTGCCAAGCTCTTCTTTGAATGGGTCTGGGTACATTTTTTACTCCCACAAACCATTATCTCAGATAGGGATAGTCAATTTCTCATCACATTCTAGTCGAGCCTCTAGTCACTGATGGACACCAAGCTCACCAAATCCAAGGCCTTCCACCCCCAGACAGATGGTCAAACCAAGGTCGTAAATCAAATGGTTGTGCATATCCTTCGCATGTATAATTCAAAGCACCCTAGCACATGGGATGAGAGCCTTCTTTATGTCCAGCATAGCTATAATCGAGCCCTTCATAGCTCAACCGGCCACATCCCCTTTCAGGTGGGGTTGGGATTCCAACCATTAGGTCCCATAGATGTTGCACTTCCCCTTGCGGTCATCTCGACCAACTCATTTCCTGTTCCAACTGAAGCTGACAAATCCACCCATTTCATTGAGAAAATCCATCACATCCACCAACAAGTTCAAGATATCCTACAGAAGTCCAATGACAAGTACAAACAACGCCATGATCATCATCAGGTGCCACATAAGTTTCAAGTGGGAGACAAAGTTTGGTTGCACTTGTAGAAAGAACACCTTACAGGACCCCATCGTACGCTTTGCCCACTCCGTTATGGGTCGTACACCATCACCAAGGACGTGGGGTATAATGCTTTTGAGCCTCATTTCCTTGGCCTACACCCAGTGTTCAATGTGGATCTCCTTCGCCCTTATTTCCCACCATTATTGGACACCTCAGACGTAGCAGGACAGCTGACACCAACCGAGCTCAACCCCGACTACATCCAACAGGCATCTAGTGATCAAATTGTGGACATGCAGATCAAGGGAACTCAACAGCAAAGGATCCATCTTTATTGAGTCGTCAAAGCAGGGCATCTCCTGCACCAAGGCAAGTGGCTCACTTGGGGCCAAATTCAGCAAAAATTTCCTCATCTGATGGGGGAACTCAATGCAATGGAGACCATTTCTTCCTAAGGAGGGAGTATTGATCCATATGGATATCGGTGGCCACCCACCTTTTCCAACTGGCTCAAAACAGTTTTTTGGCAATTTACTATTTTTAGCAGTTTTCACTTCCGGGGCCATTTTGAGGGCCTAAATGAAGGTTTTTCGGGATAGAACTTCTCAATGATATCCTATGGAATGATTGAGGCCCCAAAATGAATCTCCTCAACTATACCTTTCCAATGGGCTATCATACGCCTAAAATGAAGATCATATGCAAAAGTTACAAACCCGGGAAGTTAATGTACTAGCTTATCCAAACAGGGCCCACATGACTTTTGGCGCTTCATCTCGTAGGGTTAGGTTTTTGGATGTCTAGGGTTTTTGGCATTCCTGTTTATTGTAAAAATTCCTTTAGAGCCTCATTGTAATGATCTTCTGGCGAATGAGTGCAGCCGTCACATCTCTTCTCAAAGATAAGCCGCCACCATTCCAACAAGATTGTTTTCGCTGCATTTTACAGTTTCATCTTATTTCATTATTGAATAGAAAACCAGTTTTACTGTATCTCTGTTATTTTATGTTAAGAATCTGTTAATAATCTGTATTCATTTCGTTCTGCTCATAAAATATGGATCACCTTTTGACCCTTGTCCAAATCATTCAAAATATTGAACAGACTATTGATCCTAACATCATCTTCTTCCCCCATAGTTTATTTTCCCTTAAGTATGATAGATGGTGATTCTTCTTCTCTAACCACTTCATCTTCTTCCCACATGGGGGTATCTGGTGTTCTTCCCCTATGTATTCTATAGGTAATGTTCTTCTCGTCTTTTGGTCTCATAAATCTGATTATAAGTGCCCCTCAAAGCCCACAGTTGCAGAGGAACATGCTCTAAAACCACTGTAATATCATATTGCATCTTCTGGTTTAATTTGTTTAGAATGTTTGCTTCAGGTATTAATTCAAACAATTTGTATTCTAGCCATTTTTCCCAAATGACATAAATCTCATATAGAAATGGAAGAAATGAAAGATAATCCAATCCTAGATATATTAAGAGCTTTATAGAAACAACACAATAAAATTCAATACAGGAAAAGATGACAAAGAACCTGATATAATTATGCCTTATGTTGTTCTACAACAATAAGATATCCAAGGAATATAGATTATGAATTACCAATAAGAACAACAACCTTCACATCTGGTGTAGAGTCCTGATAAATGTACTGTAATAGGTCTAATATAACATCTGCAAGTCTATTATTTGAATCTGACCCCCTCTTCAGAGCCACAAGAACTTACCCAAGTGCGCCCTCTTGGACAAAATTTACAACTTGTGTAATAAATATGCACCCAACACTTCTTATTTGCACCCAACCTCTATAAAACATGCCCAGAATGAGGATACACGACTCTCATACACATGTTTCATCCTTTTGTAATAAGAAATGTACCCAATGAGTGAGATATTCTCCCCTGCAGGTCAGAGATCGCCCAACAATAAGAAAATATGCCCAACATGTCTCTAACTCAGCAAACCATAAGGAAAAGTTGCCCCAACACAATAATAATGTTTCCCACGATGTGATACAATCAACTCTTCCCCCTGAAACTCGTTTTCATCCTCTAGATTGGCGCCCTAGCTCACTGTGTATGCATAATTAGAAGACCCACTATTTTCTCAAAAAACTCGGCCCCAAAATATGTAGACTCGGTTTCCAACAGAGGGACTTTGGTCACAAAGTTATCTCAGCCATCATAATGAAGTTCTCAACTGGCCATGAAGCTTGGTGAAGAAATATGAATGTGATATCTTCCCAAAACTAGATAGGGTGTATCGCTACAACACCGAAACCAATGGATAAACAAGGGTTTCCCAAAACCCTATACCCTCTTCTCAAGAGATCTTCAAGTTCTATTTATCAAATGAGAAAATGCAAGAATGAGGAGAGACTCCTCACTTTTCCCTTTTTATTCCTCATTTTCCTTTTTCCCGCTCATTATTTTACTGTATTTCATAAAGTCACTTAAGTGAGTTTTCCACTTTATATAATTAAAGTGACTTTTGTGTTGCCTAGGACCCATGTCCCCCTTTTTTATAAATTAACTTTATAAAATCATCTTATGCATTGTATATCCCCTATGTCCCTTTTTCCTCCTTATCCCACAAAAACGGTTTAGGCTAACGAAATTTCCACCATGGTTCCTTTATGAGGAAGGGGACATTACATCCCAACAAGTTTTCAATCTCCACAACCTGATCTAACAATGGAATACCCAAAAGAGGTTACTCACTCTCCCCATACAGATAGGTATGTATATAATCATCTGTCTCCAAGTCATTCCTCTCATGTTGGGTCTACATTTCCACATGTCCCTTGTGTTCCATCTATTCAAAAGGCCCCTCTACCATATCAAGAATGCCACTGATATCCTCATGTTTCATGGTTAGCATAAATGTCTGAGAAGATGAAGAATGTGTCACGCCCATCATAGAAATCTCATCATCCCCCATACATGACTTCCTAGTATTCATGTAAACACCCAAAGGTAGGTAATCCAACCTCTGAATCTCCTCATGCCTAGGTGATAACACATATGAATCCTCACAAGTGTCACCACTATGTTGAAGTGTTGAATCTTCAACATTGTTTGATAGGGAAGCTAAAGAACATGCATTATCATCTTTTCCATCCAACTATCCATCAAATGCGCAAGAGTCCTGAGACTGCTCTAATGAGGCATCTAAGGCCTCATCCTCATACACATCCTCCTCATCGCTATTGTAGTGCACCTCAATGTAATGCACCCTTCCTTTACCCCTGCATCTGTGATCCGACTCCCAAGGTTCTTTGCAATTGTTGCAAAGTTCCCTACTAACATGTGGTGATATATCTATCTCCTTGGCTACTTTGGCTCTTTTTTCCTTTTCTATGCTTCTCCAATAATGGACTTCTTTCATCTTCTTGGCCCATAATGCAACCTCATCTTTGCTCCACCTAGGATTTTTCATGGATACAATTGTTGGAATGTTACTTGAGTCCTGAATGTCTCGCTAAGGGCTTGATATTCCTCATCACAATATATGATCTCTTCTGCAAAATCCATATCTCCTCTAGATCAACAATGTTTATTAGAGGCTAGCAAAGGAAATTTGCTCTAATACCACTGTAATGTTCCCAAGTGGTTTTTCTTGGAACATTTTAAGTTTTAAGGTTTTCTGGTTGTGGTATTTTTTCAAACACTTTGTAGTTTTAAGTCTTCTTGAGTTTCATTGGGATTATGGTGATGGTTCTTTGTGTGTTTGCAAAAATTAAATGATATAATTATATCAATGACATGTACTCAATAAGATTCAATAGAAACAACACAATAAATATCCACAAATACCTCAGATCTTACTTTTATTTATGATAATAGATGCCCTCATACAAAATGGAGCAGATCTGGAATATACATAGAAGAATGATGCATGTGGTTGATAGTGCCTCCAAAATAGAATGGAATGATGAATATATGATCTTATAAGAGTCCTCCAATTTGAATACAAGAGATATCTAAGATCCAACCTGTAATATGGTTGATGGTGGTGTCTTCTCTCTACAAAGTGCACCCTCACTGGTTGTATCAAGCCAAGAATTCAGCCTCCAAGGATATGGCCTCTAATCCACTGATACCCATTTCCAAATAGTATATTGGGGGATGGGAAACCCCTATTCCAAATCTCCAATATATTGGGAAATATATTTCCCTACAAAACACAAGATCTCCTATGGAGAGTGCGCTCTCATCAAGATGAAATGTGCCCCACTGGAAGATAGAATGAATGGGCTGAAGAATACCTTCAAATACTGATGAAAATAGGCACTAGGGTGATGGAAAACAATCATGGAGTGAAATCTACTGAAGATCTATCCACCCCTAAGCAAATCAAACATGTTCTCCTCTACAAGTGTGCCCCAACTTGTAGAAATCCTTCATTGGTGCGCCCCTTTGCCAAACTGATGGCTGAAGTAATTCTGAACTAAATAGAACCTGAGCTAGAATGGTGAGGGAGGAATATTTCACCTCCTTGGACAATCTTGGATCAATAAAGGTGGAATCTTTCACCATCGAGCTGATCTCTAGGGTTTGTTCAGTCAAAAACCTCAAAACCCCCAAGTATCATCAACTCTCTAGAAAGAAGCCAGACATCAAAATGATAATCAACCTAATAAGAGAATAGAGGCCCCTATGTCTGTTTTATCCCCCTATTCATCTTTTCTCTCTAAGTGAATTTTACTTTATTTTTTATATTCCTTAAATAAATCATTTTATTAATCAATTCACCTTTTTAGCTCTAAAAAGTGATTTATTCGTCCTTATGGCTTCTTCGTCCACTGAAAGTCACTTCTCATCATCTTATCTCATAGTGCTCTTCCTCCCGAATATGATGAGCCATTACACTAAGAGGTTTCTCCAAGTATTATGCCCAAAATGACCTCCTTAGTAAATTTAATTAAAATATGCTCCATAATAACTCAAAATTGTGGAAATTGTTAGAATGAAACAAAACCAAAGAAAAGTTGTGCAAAATGGACCCTGATGATGAAATATAATGAATGATGCAATTCGAGCCCAATAAAACCCCTCAATAGTTATTGAACTCACTAATACCCCCATCTGGCTACTCTGGCATGCATCCCATTCTATAACATAGTAACATCCAAAAATGAGGACATTACACAGAATAAGGAATGTCTTTAACGGGTGGAGGTAGAGGATCCTGAGGTATATTTCCAGTTTCATCATCCGAAATTCTCTCTGAAATGGACATAAAGAGTTTTTTCTCCTTACTTTTATTCCCAAGAAAATGTTTCTCATCACAATTGTAGCAGAGACCTTTAGTGGGTGCTCTGCAATTTCAACTCAAGTTAATTTGTGGATCTTGAGGGGTGGAGAGGACAAGAGGGATTGGTAGGAGGAGAAATAGTGGGATGGGGATGGGGAATACATTATGGTTTTTTGAGTTGGGCATTCACCACCTTTTGGGCTTCCCTAGATCTTTGAGAAGCTTCCAACCAAGTAATAGAATGAGACATTAAGACTTGGGCATGTATCTCTTCCTTCATACCATTGATAAAGAATTCCATAAATAAGGTATATAACATGCCTTATGTGCAGATAGTGAGTTGCTCAGAAGTAGAGATGAATTCTTTGACTATACCAGATTATTTAAGCTTGGTCAAGTAGCCCAAATAATGAGTGTCAATTTCAAAGTGTTCATAGAGGTCTGAGACAAATTGTGTCCAAGCAATATAACCCACGTGGAAGTTCTTATGTCATTTCCACCATTGTGAGCATTCAGGATCTAAATATAAGGCACCCACACAAATTTTCATTAAGTCATATGTGATGCCATGCAAGGAAAAATAATTTTCCATCTCAGTGACCCATCCTGTGGGGTCGAAGCCATCAAATTTGTTGAGATCCATTTTAGGAATTTTATGCCATGTTTTATTCATAGGGTCACAAAAAAATGGGTTAGAGTGAGGTCATATGGGATTGGATGATTCAACTCCCTTCGATAGGGATAGTTGTGTTAGAATATGATGGATGTGCTCGTTTAACCATAGACAATATCACTATTGTCACCCAAACATAGGTCGAAGCCACCCCCGAGCACCTTAACCTTGACAGAGAATTATTACAGAAGCAAACCCTAGGCTATATAGCCAAACAAAGGGTGGCGCACATTTCTCCAAGAATAGCGCACCAAGCAAGAGTAATAAGCGTTGATCAGAGAGTCCAAACCATAACCAAGAGAGAGTCCAAGCCAAAATCGAAATCTTCTAGCTGCAACGACAAATCTCCTCCAAAAGTGCGCACAAACTGGCCAACTGTAGTGTGCACAAGTGTTGCTTCTGTAGTTCTGAGAATACTAGCTAGAATGAAGACTGGCCTCCTATATTTATACTAATTTTGGCAGACTGTCTGGGCCAACTTCTCATTTTGGGTACTAATTCTTTAGTATATAATATTTCCTTTAGCTGACTTCTTCTCTTGGAGGCTAATAACCTAATACAAGTCATTCTCTTGAGTCGACTTTTCTTCTAGGGTCATTAACCAATTAATTAGGGTTTCTTCTTGCTTCCCGGAATATTCTATTCTCGTCAAGTTTACACATGGAGGTAAATACCTCCCACAACTACCATAATATCAATAAGTTGGTCCTAGTGTTGATAATCTATTCTTGTCAAGTTTACACATGGAGGTAAATACCTCCTGCAACTACCATAATATCAACAAGTTGGTCTTAGTGTTGATAACCCTCCAATTGATTATACATTGCCATAGGTTAGAACAGTTGGTTTGGGACTAAGTCTAGTTTTGTGAGCTTGGCATTAATGGAAGCAAATGTTTTCTCAATGGAGTGGTTGCAATCTATTTTGTGTTGCAATCTATTTTGTGTTGCAACTCATCACACTTAGTTTCCAAGGAGGAGACTTGTGTGGATAGTTTGTTGCTTCTGGTATCCATAGAGATGCAATTCTAGAAGAAAAAGGTTATTGGATAGTGGTACCAAGGTGATCACCGTGACTACGTTCTAGTTCTGTTCAGATAGTTGCCTAGTAATGGGACGAGCAGGTCCACCAAAAAAATTATTATTGGAGAGTGGTACCACGATGATGAGTATGACACAAGGATTCTATTGAGATAGGTCCTAAATAAGGTTTCTTTTATATATTTGTTCATTATTTTACTCCTATGGATTTATACTCCCTAAATAATATTGCGTTGATAGAATGCTCAAATTTTCAATATTGTAGTTTATGTAGGAATTTCATGCACTAGTAGGAGGGAGTAGGTTTCTTGTGACAGAATGCACAAATTCTCAATAAAACCTTTTATGTATGAATTTCATGGACTAGCAATAAGGAGTAGGGTTTCAAGGGTCCTGAGGACAAGGGAATGTTAGGTTTTATAGCTTTCTAACATACATGTGGGATCCAATAGTAGTACTCGACCCAATTTCTTAGTGCACTAACTAAGGAGGCTCAACCATACCCTTAGTTGTACTATTGGATTACATGGGTACTAGAGAGTAATGTTACAGAGTGTTATTCTCGGTGATACTAGAGAAATAAGAGGTTTGATCGCCTTATCTAATAACTTAGGAGACTTCCAATATATATTAGGGTGCGTGGAAGTGAAATTCCATATATAGGTGTTGTTTGATGTGGTACTATTTGAAGGGGTGCCAACAAGGGTTACAAGGGTGTCCAATAAAGTGAAACCTTTTATAGTTCCTACATGTATTCTTCCCCTACCACAAATTTTTCTATTGAATGGTGGATCACTATATTATTTATAGACATTGAAACACGTATTTAGCTTGGAAAAAAAAATGCTCTAAAATATGTGCTCAAGAAAGTGCTCTAATACCACTTGTGGTGTTTTTTATTAGTAAATTAAAAGATGCAAAACAAAAATAATATATTTTACCTAGATTTACTACAGAAATGACATATTGCAACCACAATAGCCAAATAAAGAACCATAATACCACAAAATGTTATACCTTTATTGTTGAAAACAATGTTCACTTGTCTCTTCAAGGAGTAAACCTCGAATTGAAAAAAGCTTCGATTACAATAAACTTTGCAAGATAACTCATTATATTATTTATACTTCTTTATATTGTTGTAGAGAAAAATGTCTAGTAGATGGAACCTTTTGGTAAGTCTTCTTACAATTATTGCTTTCACACTAATACTTGGACCTTATTTACTAGAGATGATCTCAATACATATCAACCTATCTAACAAAGTAACTCTTTAATTATCATTTTTAAACATTTTTACTTTAATTGTTTTCCTTTTTATCCACTTTTTTCAAGACTTTCATGGTGCTCTAGGTTTGATGCAGACGCACATTAGTGCATGCTTTCTCAATTAAACACATTAAACAACTACACTATGCTAATAGATTCCCAACATGCCATTACACCACACCATAGGTATTTTCACACATCGTACATTCTTAATGGAAAATTTTCTTCTGCATTATCTCAATCTTAGTGCACCTCCTATGCATCAATGCATCATAGGAGGGACCTCTACAAATACATCTAGATTGGGCACCTTCGTATGATTACAGGGACCTCTACAAATACATCTAGATTGGGCACAATATTCATGTCTATAAAACAAGAAAATAAAAGCACAACTAAAAGTATGAAAAAAATAATGCACTTTCAAAAAAATGTGCACGAATCATAAAGTAATGGCCATTACAAATTAAATTCTAGGAACGAGGTTGGACGAACGGTTTCTAAGAAAACTATGAACATTGTAGTGAAAGAAAGTGAAATATTCAAAATAGATTGCATTGGTGTGTAGAGAATAAAATATGCATACTCGAGGAAAAAAACTGCATCGAAATTAGGCATCATACATGATGTTGATGTGGAACTAACTTGGTAGTGACATGGCAATTGGCATGGCCGAGATATTGATGTGTCAATACAATGTGTTGCCATGTGGTAAGAGAGAAAAAAAATGGATGCCATTCTACTTGGGTTTGTAAGGATTAAACACCATATGTGTATTATATATTTAGTTGACATCAAATGTTATCAATAGATATTTGTAGAATATGAGTTTACAAAATGTAGATAACTAAAATAATTGCTTCATGTATTTTTGTACTTCATAGATATCCATCAATGTTCCTAATTGATCAAGTTTGTTTAGACACTATCAATGTAAATATAGTCATCTTTTGAGTTAAAAATCATTTGTATGTTTTATATTGTTGTACGTGGTTGCATAGCATGTTATATATGTTATGATTTTGATATGCATGAAAATAATAAAAAAATTGAATCATAATTTTGGTTGTCTCGATAACAAGGTAATGAACATGTTGTGAAACATTATTACAATAATTGTGTTAATGAGCCTACAAGATAATTTCAAAATGATAATGATCTTTTCAAGAATGATGATGATAAAACCATGGTTATCAAGAATGATGATGATAAAACCATGGTTAATGATCAAATTATTCAAATGGTGAATAATGCTTATCAAATTTTTAATGAAAAACCCAATCAAAATTGTGAAAATGAGTGGGTGGAACAAACAAACATATTGAATTATGTTATTGAATATCAAAAGTTAATAAAATATGCTAGAAATTCCATTGTACATAGGTTGTATTGATTTCACTAAACTATTAGCCACTATGAAAATTTAAATCCTTAAAGTGAATAATGGATGACCGCCTACAAGCTTTGGTCAATTGTTAAAGTTACAAAAAGTTGTGATTCCTCAAGAGAATACACTTCTAGATTTTGCATATGCTAAAAAAAATTGATAAAATCATTAGGATTAGACATTAATATGATGCATGCATGTCCAAATGACTACATTTTGTATTGAGGAAATAATGAAAATAAATATGAATTTCCAATTTGTGCTAAATATTGATGGAAGGTTAACCCTTAATCTAAGAAGGTATGTAAAGATGTTTCAACCGAGATGTTGAAGTATTTCCCCATAGCACCATGGCTAAAGAGAATGTGTAGGTATAGTGTTCAAAACCTTTATTTTATTATAGTATTAACCTTCTTGTACTATTTTCTTGATCTTTCATATTGCATATTCTATGATATAAATTAAAATAGAATGTTTTTATTTATTTATTTACTATTATTATTTTATTTTTTTAATGTAGTTGTGTAGACATGTCGCATAAAATGATGGGTCATCAGAGAGATTCAAGTAATTGGTGGACAAATTCAGCACCTTATTGATAGCTTGACATTGAAAAGTATTGATCTCATCTAGCCTAAATTTTCCAGTGACACTTAGAATGTATGACTTGAGATGGAAGTATATGGATTTAATCCATTTGGAGAATTAAATCGTGTGTAAATGTGTTTCATGTAGTGTCAGTTACATAAAATCTCCCACAATGGTTAGGCATGAAAAGGAATTTTTTCATGTTGATATTGTTAACACTGAGTCCCAAGCAACCAGGGAATGACATTAATGTCTTCATGGAACCTTTGGTAGAAGAACTGAATACATTATGGGACCAAGGGGTAAGGACATACGATGCTTATAATTGTTGGTACCCAAATTTTTGGGTAGAGATCATGCGCTCACACAAACGAAATTGTGCGTTGATATTTCATTTTTGCGTGCACTCAAGCAGTTGTGCGATGGGTGACACGAGGCACGCGAGCTAGATCAAGTTTTTCTAATGCACATTGATTCAAGTTCTTCCAATGTGTATCAGCCCGAGTTTTGTGATGCATGCTAGAAATTAAGAAGACACTACATGCACGTCGGAATCGAGAAAAGAATCTTTGAGAAATATTCCCGAATGATTACTTCAGGTAGCACAAAAGATCATGGAGCAGTAAGAAGATGAGTTGGAAAGGTAGTTGAGATTGCCACGATTCCAAAGAGGCTACATGGAATGCATGTGGGTGAAAGAAACATGCGGGACTGGAAGTTAGAGGAGAGAGTGGGGAAGAACTGAAAGTGATAGAGTTCCAGAGTCAAGAAGTAGATAAAGGGGATCGACAATGACACAAAGAGATTTTTGATGTTATGGTTGTTGTGGGTATTGTTGTTGTTGTTGTTAGTCATTATCGTAGAGCTTGCTCTGAGCCTATGTTTTGTAATTTCTTTGGCTATGAGTCTCGGTCTATCATATCTGCAGATTCTGAAGAAAGTGCATGGCGCTATGTAATGTAATATTGGGAAAATTTATAAGAGAGAAAGGCTTTGTTCTTGTCAATTGATGAGTTGCTTAATGTATTTCTATGAATGGTTGAATAATATAATAAATTTGCAATGAGTATGGTCTTATGATGTGTTGAGAATGTGTCAATCATATGTATGTGTTGTTGTTATATATTGCTAGTCTTTAGTAGTTTGCAATGAATGATATGAATACCAACCTAGATGGATTCTTATGTAATTAGTCCTTCATCACCGACACAAGACCATATGGTCTATGTGATTCTCATGGCATCTTGGGTGATACCTTCTTCAATATTTGATTGAGGATAGATATGTCGACGCCTTGGGGTTTTTGTTGGTCAACTCTTAATGAACATTGGGTCTTCAACCCCCCAACGTTAAGAAGGATGTGTGTAAAGGTAGAATGACCCAACAAATGGTTTCGTTATCAAGACCTAATGGTTTTGTATTGAATGATGAAGGCAAAGAATGAGGTTGTATCTATCTCGGGAATAAATTTAAGATTAGTTGAATGCAAAGGAATATGAGTTTTATCGGTGGGAACTCAAGGTATGAATGTCAATGTGAAGCAATGGAAGGACATGTATCTCTACATTGATATGCATGAAATTTTATTTGTTGAATTTCCATGTTTATTGTATGAATGGTTAAAGAGGAAGACTATTACTAATATTTCTTTAAGGCCACAAGAACCATTGGTTTGGGATCAATTCATGATTAATAGATTGGAGTCATTAGATAACAAGTGGACTCAAGCCATTTCTTTATGGTTTGCTCAAGTGAAAGAAGGGTATCTAATTGAGTTTGTTGTTAAGTACATTTATTCTTGCATGGACGCTGAGAGAAATTTCATGGAAGGTCCTAGGAAAAGACTGCTAGAAGAAATCCCACTTTGGATGAAGATGTTGTTCGTGGAGAAGGGGTTGATGCATATGGATCCAAAATGGATGGCTAAGTAGACTCCCCTAACAATGTGGGGATGAAAAGATGGGGGGAAGAGGAGATGGATCCGTTGAGGAGGATCCATAAGTTTTTAAAATGAGGTGAGAAGTATAATGGACCCAAAAGAGTGGAGGAGAGAGAGAGTTGAAAGATATGCAAAAAGAGTTGAGTCAAGGAGGAGAGTGAAAAAAAAAAGTAGAATGAAGATAGCAAGGGGTGAGCAATGAAGAGTCAATCCCAAGATGAATAGGAAGGAAACCACACTAGGAGGAAGTGTGTTTTTCCTTTTAAGAAACTGAGAACAAGTTCTCTTGTGAAACAAAAAGGTGAAATAATGTTTAGTGAGGCTACCCCTCTATCTTCACTTCCACCCATGTATAATTTGATTCCACCACCACTTATATTCACTACTCTGACATGGGTTCGCACCAAGAACTCTTCAATAGCATCAATTGTCTTCATGCCTCATATCATCCATATTCTAGACAATCCACCCAAGCAGGTCCAATATACTATCATTGATGAGGAAGTCCTCGGTCAACAAAATGCAAGAACCATTCATGACTACACCCCAAATCTACCATCCATAGCCCGTACGCAAGTAGCGACTCTTGAGCATGTTGATCCTTTTAGTATACCTGCTAGTGTTACCACTACCCCACTCATGACTGGTGTACCCCAAGTCTCACAAGCCCCAAATCCTCTGGACAAAGGCCCATAGAATGTCTCTAGTCCTCAACCAGATGCAATACCAAAAACGCAAGTCTGGATGGGTGAGGACACATTCAATGACCCACTCAATGGCCAAGATGACACCCATTCCACACAAAGCATGACTTCCTTCAAGGAACAAGTCGCTCCAATTTTGAAAAACCCACAACAATGTATTTGTTTACTAGAGCTTTGTCTGGAGCAACAAGGGGTTGTCTCCACACTACCACCAGAAGTACAGTACAGGATTGTGAGAAGCCTTAAAGCTTAGTCTCCTGCCCTAGAAGGTGCAAGTACTCCCATTTTTTCTAAACAATCCATTTCAAGTGGCCAACCACTTGCGACGTGGCTCCCATTGAATTCAGCTACTATGTGTAGTGATCTATCTGCTTGGGATACACCTCAACTTTTGCAGTTTGTGAAGACTTCTGCAGATCATCTAGAACAAAGAATTGTTGTTGTAACATAGGTAAATGAAGACTTAGTACAACAGGTTGACCAGTTGCAAGAGAGAATTCATTCAGCTAATGAAGTAATAACTTACAAACGAGGCATGTGGGCAACCACTGAGTCCACCGTTGAAGCAGTGTCTAACAGGCTCAGTGACGCTTGGCCTACCTTTTGCAAGCTGGTGCTCGAACTCCCAGAAGGCCTCGGTCAGGTTGCACCAGTAGAGAGAGTTGAGTTGTCTTGGGTATGTGTTATATTCTTTGCACAACTAGCTATAGTGTCACCTTTTTGCCTCGTTTTTCATGTCACCTTGATTTTCGTGTCCATTGTTGGGCGGTTTTTCGGCACATGGTTTTTTGTCGATGGTTTTCTATTTCTAGTTAAGGAATTAGAGTTGTTGACTAATCTAGGTCATTGGGTTAGGGTTTTGGATTTCATTGGCTCCTATATGTATATTGTATTGTAAACAATGTATGATGTGAATGAACATAGAATATGTCAGTTTTCCTGGTTTGGGTTTCCAGGGGAAAAATCTTTGTGTAATGTGTGTATTTTCCATTATATATTTTATGTTCTTTTGTTGAAAATATATTTGCGGTAAATAATTGTACAAAGTTAAAATCTACAAGTTTGTCATTGAGGAATGGACCGACGTAGTAGATAAGGTTCGGTACATCCAGCAACAACTAGAGGCTATTCAGCTAAATTAATGAGAGCATCTAAAGGAGATGTTGGAGAAAATATCCAAGGTTGTTGTAGAGGGTGATGCTATGTGAAATTCTTACATCAACTGGATGTAGAGTGTAGTCACCTCTTTGAACTAGTCAATTACTAGATTGGTTTGTTGGAGCATCACACTAAACCAGTGGAGGACCTCTGAGCCCAAATTTGACTTATGAATGAGGAGGTGAAGTTGATCACCGATCCTGTTGAGAAGAGTGATAAATTTTATGAAATCCAATAGTCTGATGAACACCTGGACACTTTGTATGACACCAATCAGGCTGCCAAGAAGTAACTCATGGAATTCAAGACAAAAGTCTAGGAAACCTATGTAAGGATCCAACAGCTTGACACAGTGGTGGACTCTGAATGGAAAAAATTGATGGACATGAAGCCCTCAGTCTCGAATGTCAACATATAACAAGAATTTGTTGTTGGAGCTTCAATCTTGTTGCGCAAGTGGCAAGATTGTGTTGATCAGTATGATAGTTTCAGGAAGAAGGCGGTTCAAAGTATCCCTGACCCAAATCAACTGAATTTACAAATTGATCTTAGAAATAAACAAAGCATATTGAATTAGTTTTATAACTTAACAATAACAACAGTAAGAACCCGAGCAGAACTAGAAAAATCATGGGAAACTTGTTATCATGAAGAAGAAAGAGAAATTGAAAGAAGACAAAGCAAAGAGATGGAAATTAAGAAAAGACTAGTAACATACAAAGGTCCAATAACAAGAAGTAAAAGTAAACAACTTTAAAATTATGAAGTTGGAGAAAATTCTAGAACTCAGACCAGAGAAACTCAAAAAATGGCCGACAGAGCAGAAAGAAATTAAATTCATGACAATCAAGAAGAAAGACATGAGAGATAAAGAATCCCACGAAGAAGGGTTAAAAACAGCCCACTCAATATTATAGGGGAACAACACCAATTACCTACTCTTCCAAAAGGAGTCTTGTCAGTATTTTCAAGAGATGAAGTGATGGACCCAAAGAGACATATGGACAAATCTTTGATTGTGTGTGAAATCCA
>ML795734.1:123665-147321 GCA_009831015.1 Picea engelmannii | reverse complement strand
TTCTTCTTCTCTAACCACTTCATCTTCTTCCCACATGGGGGTATCTGGTGTTCTTCCCCTATGTATTCTATAGGTAATGTTCTTCTCGTCTTTTGGTCTCATAAATCTGATTATAAGTGCCCCTCAAAGCCCACAGTTGCAGAGGAACATGCTCTAAAACCACTGTAATATCATATTGCATCTTCTGGTTTAATTTGTTTAGAATGTTTGCTTCAGGTATTAATTCAAACAATTTGTATTCTAGCCATTTTTCCCAAATGACATAAATCTCATATAGAAATGGAAGAAATGAAAGATAATCCAATCCTAGATATATTAAGAGCTTTATAGAAACAACACAATAAAATTCAATACAGGAAAAGATGACAAAGAACCTGATATAATTATGCCTTATGTTGTTCTACAACAATAAGATATCCAAGGAATATAGATTATGAATTACCAATAAGAACAACAACCTTCACATCTGGTGTAGAGTCCTGATAAATGTACTGTAATAGGTCTAATATAACATCTGCAAGTCTATTATTTGAATCTGACCCCCTCTTCAGAGCCACAAGAACTTACCCAAGTGCGCCCTCTTGGACAAAATTTACAACTTGTGTAATAAATATGCACCCAACACTTCTTATTTGCACCCAACCTCTATAAAACATGCCCAGAATGAGGATACACGACTCTCATACACATGTTTCATCCTTTTGTAATAAGAAATGTACCCAATGAGTGAGATATTCTCCCCTGCAGGTCAGAGATCGCCCAACAATAAGAAAATATGCCCAACATGTCTCTAACTCAGCAAACCATAAGGAAAAGTTGCCCCAACACAATAATAATGTTTCCCACGATGTGATACAATCAACTCTTCCCCCTGAAACTCGTTTTCATCCTCTAGATTGGCGCCCTAGCTCACTGTGTATGCATAATTAGAAGACCCACTATTTTCTCAAAAAACTCGGCCCCAAAATATGTAGACTCGGTTTCCAACAGAGGGACTTTGGTCACAAAGTTATCTCAGCCATCATAATGAAGTTCTCAACTGGCCATGAAGCTTGGTGAAGAAATATGAATGTGATATCTTCCCAAAACTAGATAGGGTGTATCGCTACAACACCGAAACCAATGGATAAACAAGGGTTTCCCAAAACCCTATACCCTCTTCTCAAGAGATCTTCAAGTTCTATTTATCAAATGAGAAAATGCAAGAATGAGGAGAGACTCCTCACTTTTCCCTTTTTATTCCTCATTTTCCTTTTTCCCGCTCATTATTTTACTGTATTTCATAAAGTCACTTAAGTGAGTTTTCCACTTTATATAATTAAAGTGACTTTTGTGTTGCCTAGGACCCATGTCCCCCTTTTTTATAAATTAACTTTATAAAATCATCTTATGCATTGTATATCCCCTATGTCCCTTTTTCCTCCTTATCCCACAAAAACGGTTTAGGCTAACGAAATTTCCACCATGGTTCCTTTATGAGGAAGGGGACATTACATCCCAACAAGTTTTCAATCTCCACAACCTGATCTAACAATGGAATACCCAAAAGAGGTTACTCACTCTCCCCATACAGATAGGTATGTATATAATCATCTGTCTCCAAGTCATTCCTCTCATGTTGGGTCTACATTTCCACATGTCCCTTGTGTTCCATCTATTCAAAAGGCCCCTCTACCATATCAAGAATGCCACTGATATCCTCATGTTTCATGGTTAGCATAAATGTCTGAGAAGATGAAGAATGTGTCACGCCCATCATAGAAATCTCATCATCCCCCATACATGACTTCCTAGTATTCATGTAAACACCCAAAGGTAGGTAATCCAACCTCTGAATCTCCTCATGCCTAGGTGATAACACATATGAATCCTCACAAGTGTCACCACTATGTTGAAGTGTTGAATCTTCAACATTGTTTGATAGGGAAGCTAAAGAACATGCATTATCATCTTTTCCATCCAACTATCCATCAAATGCGCAAGAGTCCTGAGACTGCTCTAATGAGGCATCTAAGGCCTCATCCTCATACACATCCTCCTCATCGCTATTGTAGTGCACCTCAATGTAATGCACCCTTCCTTTACCCCTGCATCTGTGATCCGACTCCCAAGGTTCTTTGCAATTGTTGCAAAGTTCCCTACTAACATGTGGTGATATATCTATCTCCTTGGCTACTTTGGCTCTTTTTTCCTTTTCTATGCTTCTCCAATAATGGACTTCTTTCATCTTCTTGGCCCATAATGCAACCTCATCTTTGCTCCACCTAGGATTTTTCATGGATACAATTGTTGGAATGTTACTTGAGTCCTGAATGTCTCGCTAAGGGCTTGATATTCCTCATCACAATATATGATCTCTTCTGCAAAATCCATATCTCCTCTAGATCAACAATGTTTATTAGAGGCTAGCAAAGGAAATTTGCTCTAATACCACTGTAATGTTCCCAAGTGGTTTTTCTTGGAACATTTTAAGTTTTAAGGTTTTCTGGTTGTGGTATTTTTTCAAACACTTTGTAGTTTTAAGTCTTCTTGAGTTTCATTGGGATTATGGTGATGGTTCTTTGTGTGTTTGCAAAAATTAAATGATATAATTATATCAATGACATGTACTCAATAAGATTCAATAGAAACAACACAATAAATATCCACAAATACCTCAGATCTTACTTTTATTTATGATAATAGATGCCCTCATACAAAATGGAGCAGATCTGGAATATACATAGAAGAATGATGCATGTGGTTGATAGTGCCTCCAAAATAGAATGGAATGATGAATATATGATCTTATAAGAGTCCTCCAATTTGAATACAAGAGATATCTAAGATCCAACCTGTAATATGGTTGATGGTGGTGTCTTCTCTCTACAAAGTGCACCCTCACTGGTTGTATCAAGCCAAGAATTCAGCCTCCAAGGATATGGCCTCTAATCCACTGATACCCATTTCCAAATAGTATATTGGGGGATGGGAAACCCCTATTCCAAATCTCCAATATATTGGGAAATATATTTCCCTACAAAACACAAGATCTCCTATGGAGAGTGCGCTCTCATCAAGATGAAATGTGCCCCACTGGAAGATAGAATGAATGGGCTGAAGAATACCTTCAAATACTGATGAAAATAGGCACTAGGGTGATGGAAAACAATCATGGAGTGAAATCTACTGAAGATCTATCCACCCCTAAGCAAATCAAACATGTTCTCCTCTACAAGTGTGCCCCAACTTGTAGAAATCCTTCATTGGTGCGCCCCTTTGCCAAACTGATGGCTGAAGTAATTCTGAACTAAATAGAACCTGAGCTAGAATGGTGAGGGAGGAATATTTCACCTCCTTGGACAATCTTGGATCAATAAAGGTGGAATCTTTCACCATCGAGCTGATCTCTAGGGTTTGTTCAGTCAAAAACCTCAAAACCCCCAAGTATCATCAACTCTCTAGAAAGAAGCCAGACATCAAAATGATAATCAACCTAATAAGAGAATAGAGGCCCCTATGTCTGTTTTATCCCCCTATTCATCTTTTCTCTCTAAGTGAATTTTACTTTATTTTTTATATTCCTTAAATAAATCATTTTATTAATCAATTCACCTTTTTAGCTCTAAAAAGTGATTTATTCGTCCTTATGGCTTCTTCGTCCACTGAAAGTCACTTCTCATCATCTTATCTCATAGTGCTCTTCCTCCCGAATATGATGAGCCATTACACTAAGAGGTTTCTCCAAGTATTATGCCCAAAATGACCTCCTTAGTAAATTTAATTAAAATATGCTCCATAATAACTCAAAATTGTGGAAATTGTTAGAATGAAACAAAACCAAAGAAAAGTTGTGCAAAATGGACCCTGATGATGAAATATAATGAATGATGCAATTCGAGCCCAATAAAACCCCTCAATAGTTATTGAACTCACTAATACCCCCATCTGGCTACTCTGGCATGCATCCCATTCTATAACATAGTAACATCCAAAAATGAGGACATTACACAGAATAAGGAATGTCTTTAACGGGTGGAGGTAGAGGATCCTGAGGTATATTTCCAGTTTCATCATCCGAAATTCTCTCTGAAATGGACATAAAGAGTTTTTTCTCCTTACTTTTATTCCCAAGAAAATGTTTCTCATCACAATTGTAGCAGAGACCTTTAGTGGGTGCTCTGCAATTTCAACTCAAGTTAATTTGTGGATCTTGAGGGGTGGAGAGGACAAGAGGGATTGGTAGGAGGAGAAATAGTGGGATGGGGATGGGGAATACATTATGGTTTTTTGAGTTGGGCATTCACCACCTTTTGGGCTTCCCTAGATCTTTGAGAAGCTTCCAACCAAGTAATAGAATGAGACATTAAGACTTGGGCATGTATCTCTTCCTTCATACCATTGATAAAGAATTCCATAAATAAGGTATATAACATGCCTTATGTGCAGATAGTGAGTTGCTCAGAAGTAGAGATGAATTCTTTGACTATACCAGATTATTTAAGCTTGGTCAAGTAGCCCAAATAATGAGTGTCAATTTCAAAGTGTTCATAGAGGTCTGAGACAAATTGTGTCCAAGCAATATAACCCACGTGGAAGTTCTTATGTCATTTCCACCATTGTGAGCATTCAGGATCTAAATATAAGGCACCCACACAAATTTTCATTAAGTCATATGTGATGCCATGCAAGGAAAAATAATTTTCCATCTCAGTGACCCATCCTGTGGGGTCGAAGCCATCAAATTTGTTGAGATCCATTTTAGGAATTTTATGCCATGTTTTATTCATAGGGTCACAAAAAAATGGGTTAGAGTGAGGTCATATGGGATTGGATGATTCAACTCCCTTCGATAGGGATAGTTGTGTTAGAATATGATGGATGTGCTCGTTTAACCATAGACAATATCACTATTGTCACCCAAACATAGGTCGAAGCCACCCCCGAGCACCTTAACCTTGACAGAGAATTATTACAGAAGCAAACCCTAGGCTATATAGCCAAACAAAGGGTGGCGCACATTTCTCCAAGAATAGCGCACCAAGCAAGAGTAATAAGCGTTGATCAGAGAGTCCAAACCATAACCAAGAGAGAGTCCAAGCCAAAATCGAAATCTTCTAGCTGCAACGACAAATCTCCTCCAAAAGTGCGCACAAACTGGCCAACTGTAGTGTGCACAAGTGTTGCTTCTGTAGTTCTGAGAATACTAGCTAGAATGAAGACTGGCCTCCTATATTTATACTAATTTTGGCAGACTGTCTGGGCCAACTTCTCATTTTGGGTACTAATTCTTTAGTATATAATATTTCCTTTAGCTGACTTCTTCTCTTGGAGGCTAATAACCTAATACAAGTCATTCTCTTGAGTCGACTTTTCTTCTAGGGTCATTAACCAATTAATTAGGGTTTCTTCTTGCTTCCCGGAATATTCTATTCTCGTCAAGTTTACACATGGAGGTAAATACCTCCCACAACTACCATAATATCAATAAGTTGGTCCTAGTGTTGATAATCTATTCTTGTCAAGTTTACACATGGAGGTAAATACCTCCTGCAACTACCATAATATCAACAAGTTGGTCTTAGTGTTGATAACCCTCCAATTGATTATACATTGCCATAGGTTAGAACAGTTGGTTTGGGACTAAGTCTAGTTTTGTGAGCTTGGCATTAATGGAAGCAAATGTTTTCTCAATGGAGTGGTTGCAATCTATTTTGTGTTGCAATCTATTTTGTGTTGCAACTCATCACACTTAGTTTCCAAGGAGGAGACTTGTGTGGATAGTTTGTTGCTTCTGGTATCCATAGAGATGCAATTCTAGAAGAAAAAGGTTATTGGATAGTGGTACCAAGGTGATCACCGTGACTACGTTCTAGTTCTGTTCAGATAGTTGCCTAGTAATGGGACGAGCAGGTCCACCAAAAAAATTATTATTGGAGAGTGGTACCACGATGATGAGTATGACACAAGGATTCTATTGAGATAGGTCCTAAATAAGGTTTCTTTTATATATTTGTTCATTATTTTACTCCTATGGATTTATACTCCCTAAATAATATTGCGTTGATAGAATGCTCAAATTTTCAATATTGTAGTTTATGTAGGAATTTCATGCACTAGTAGGAGGGAGTAGGTTTCTTGTGACAGAATGCACAAATTCTCAATAAAACCTTTTATGTATGAATTTCATGGACTAGCAATAAGGAGTAGGGTTTCAAGGGTCCTGAGGACAAGGGAATGTTAGGTTTTATAGCTTTCTAACATACATGTGGGATCCAATAGTAGTACTCGACCCAATTTCTTAGTGCACTAACTAAGGAGGCTCAACCATACCCTTAGTTGTACTATTGGATTACATGGGTACTAGAGAGTAATGTTACAGAGTGTTATTCTCGGTGATACTAGAGAAATAAGAGGTTTGATCGCCTTATCTAATAACTTAGGAGACTTCCAATATATATTAGGGTGCGTGGAAGTGAAATTCCATATATAGGTGTTGTTTGATGTGGTACTATTTGAAGGGGTGCCAACAAGGGTTACAAGGGTGTCCAATAAAGTGAAACCTTTTATAGTTCCTACATGTATTCTTCCCCTACCACAAATTTTTCTATTGAATGGTGGATCACTATATTATTTATAGACATTGAAACACGTATTTAGCTTGGAAAAAAAAATGCTCTAAAATATGTGCTCAAGAAAGTGCTCTAATACCACTTGTGGTGTTTTTTATTAGTAAATTAAAAGATGCAAAACAAAAATAATATATTTTACCTAGATTTACTACAGAAATGACATATTGCAACCACAATAGCCAAATAAAGAACCATAATACCACAAAATGTTATACCTTTATTGTTGAAAACAATGTTCACTTGTCTCTTCAAGGAGTAAACCTCGAATTGAAAAAAGCTTCGATTACAATAAACTTTGCAAGATAACTCATTATATTATTTATACTTCTTTATATTGTTGTAGAGAAAAATGTCTAGTAGATGGAACCTTTTGGTAAGTCTTCTTACAATTATTGCTTTCACACTAATACTTGGACCTTATTTACTAGAGATGATCTCAATACATATCAACCTATCTAACAAAGTAACTCTTTAATTATCATTTTTAAACATTTTTACTTTAATTGTTTTCCTTTTTATCCACTTTTTTCAAGACTTTCATGGTGCTCTAGGTTTGATGCAGACGCACATTAGTGCATGCTTTCTCAATTAAACACATTAAACAACTACACTATGCTAATAGATTCCCAACATGCCATTACACCACACCATAGGTATTTTCACACATCGTACATTCTTAATGGAAAATTTTCTTCTGCATTATCTCAATCTTAGTGCACCTCCTATGCATCAATGCATCATAGGAGGGACCTCTACAAATACATCTAGATTGGGCACCTTCGTATGATTACAGGGACCTCTACAAATACATCTAGATTGGGCACAATATTCATGTCTATAAAACAAGAAAATAAAAGCACAACTAAAAGTATGAAAAAAATAATGCACTTTCAAAAAAATGTGCACGAATCATAAAGTAATGGCCATTACAAATTAAATTCTAGGAACGAGGTTGGACGAACGGTTTCTAAGAAAACTATGAACATTGTAGTGAAAGAAAGTGAAATATTCAAAATAGATTGCATTGGTGTGTAGAGAATAAAATATGCATACTCGAGGAAAAAAACTGCATCGAAATTAGGCATCATACATGATGTTGATGTGGAACTAACTTGGTAGTGACATGGCAATTGGCATGGCCGAGATATTGATGTGTCAATACAATGTGTTGCCATGTGGTAAGAGAGAAAAAAAATGGATGCCATTCTACTTGGGTTTGTAAGGATTAAACACCATATGTGTATTATATATTTAGTTGACATCAAATGTTATCAATAGATATTTGTAGAATATGAGTTTACAAAATGTAGATAACTAAAATAATTGCTTCATGTATTTTTGTACTTCATAGATATCCATCAATGTTCCTAATTGATCAAGTTTGTTTAGACACTATCAATGTAAATATAGTCATCTTTTGAGTTAAAAATCATTTGTATGTTTTATATTGTTGTACGTGGTTGCATAGCATGTTATATATGTTATGATTTTGATATGCATGAAAATAATAAAAAAATTGAATCATAATTTTGGTTGTCTCGATAACAAGGTAATGAACATGTTGTGAAACATTATTACAATAATTGTGTTAATGAGCCTACAAGATAATTTCAAAATGATAATGATCTTTTCAAGAATGATGATGATAAAACCATGGTTATCAAGAATGATGATGATAAAACCATGGTTAATGATCAAATTATTCAAATGGTGAATAATGCTTATCAAATTTTTAATGAAAAACCCAATCAAAATTGTGAAAATGAGTGGGTGGAACAAACAAACATATTGAATTATGTTATTGAATATCAAAAGTTAATAAAATATGCTAGAAATTCCATTGTACATAGGTTGTATTGATTTCACTAAACTATTAGCCACTATGAAAATTTAAATCCTTAAAGTGAATAATGGATGACCGCCTACAAGCTTTGGTCAATTGTTAAAGTTACAAAAAGTTGTGATTCCTCAAGAGAATACACTTCTAGATTTTGCATATGCTAAAAAAAATTGATAAAATCATTAGGATTAGACATTAATATGATGCATGCATGTCCAAATGACTACATTTTGTATTGAGGAAATAATGAAAATAAATATGAATTTCCAATTTGTGCTAAATATTGATGGAAGGTTAACCCTTAATCTAAGAAGGTATGTAAAGATGTTTCAACCGAGATGTTGAAGTATTTCCCCATAGCACCATGGCTAAAGAGAATGTGTAGGTATAGTGTTCAAAACCTTTATTTTATTATAGTATTAACCTTCTTGTACTATTTTCTTGATCTTTCATATTGCATATTCTATGATATAAATTAAAATAGAATGTTTTTATTTATTTATTTACTATTATTATTTTATTTTTTTAATGTAGTTGTGTAGACATGTCGCATAAAATGATGGGTCATCAGAGAGATTCAAGTAATTGGTGGACAAATTCAGCACCTTATTGATAGCTTGACATTGAAAAGTATTGATCTCATCTAGCCTAAATTTTCCAGTGACACTTAGAATGTATGACTTGAGATGGAAGTATATGGATTTAATCCATTTGGAGAATTAAATCGTGTGTAAATGTGTTTCATGTAGTGTCAGTTACATAAAATCTCCCACAATGGTTAGGCATGAAAAGGAATTTTTTCATGTTGATATTGTTAACACTGAGTCCCAAGCAACCAGGGAATGACATTAATGTCTTCATGGAACCTTTGGTAGAAGAACTGAATACATTATGGGACCAAGGGGTAAGGACATACGATGCTTATAATTGTTGGTACCCAAATTTTTGGGTAGAGATCATGCGCTCACACAAACGAAATTGTGCGTTGATATTTCATTTTTGCGTGCACTCAAGCAGTTGTGCGATGGGTGACACGAGGCACGCGAGCTAGATCAAGTTTTTCTAATGCACATTGATTCAAGTTCTTCCAATGTGTATCAGCCCGAGTTTTGTGATGCATGCTAGAAATTAAGAAGACACTACATGCACGTCGGAATCGAGAAAAGAATCTTTGAGAAATATTCCCGAATGATTACTTCAGGTAGCACAAAAGATCATGGAGCAGTAAGAAGATGAGTTGGAAAGGTAGTTGAGATTGCCACGATTCCAAAGAGGCTACATGGAATGCATGTGGGTGAAAGAAACATGCGGGACTGGAAGTTAGAGGAGAGAGTGGGGAAGAACTGAAAGTGATAGAGTTCCAGAGTCAAGAAGTAGATAAAGGGGATCGACAATGACACAAAGAGATTTTTGATGTTATGGTTGTTGTGGGTATTGTTGTTGTTGTTGTTAGTCATTATCGTAGAGCTTGCTCTGAGCCTATGTTTTGTAATTTCTTTGGCTATGAGTCTCGGTCTATCATATCTGCAGATTCTGAAGAAAGTGCATGGCGCTATGTAATGTAATATTGGGAAAATTTATAAGAGAGAAAGGCTTTGTTCTTGTCAATTGATGAGTTGCTTAATGTATTTCTATGAATGGTTGAATAATATAATAAATTTGCAATGAGTATGGTCTTATGATGTGTTGAGAATGTGTCAATCATATGTATGTGTTGTTGTTATATATTGCTAGTCTTTAGTAGTTTGCAATGAATGATATGAATACCAACCTAGATGGATTCTTATGTAATTAGTCCTTCATCACCGACACAAGACCATATGGTCTATGTGATTCTCATGGCATCTTGGGTGATACCTTCTTCAATATTTGATTGAGGATAGATATGTCGACGCCTTGGGGTTTTTGTTGGTCAACTCTTAATGAACATTGGGTCTTCAACCCCCCAACGTTAAGAAGGATGTGTGTAAAGGTAGAATGACCCAACAAATGGTTTCGTTATCAAGACCTAATGGTTTTGTATTGAATGATGAAGGCAAAGAATGAGGTTGTATCTATCTCGGGAATAAATTTAAGATTAGTTGAATGCAAAGGAATATGAGTTTTATCGGTGGGAACTCAAGGTATGAATGTCAATGTGAAGCAATGGAAGGACATGTATCTCTACATTGATATGCATGAAATTTTATTTGTTGAATTTCCATGTTTATTGTATGAATGGTTAAAGAGGAAGACTATTACTAATATTTCTTTAAGGCCACAAGAACCATTGGTTTGGGATCAATTCATGATTAATAGATTGGAGTCATTAGATAACAAGTGGACTCAAGCCATTTCTTTATGGTTTGCTCAAGTGAAAGAAGGGTATCTAATTGAGTTTGTTGTTAAGTACATTTATTCTTGCATGGACGCTGAGAGAAATTTCATGGAAGGTCCTAGGAAAAGACTGCTAGAAGAAATCCCACTTTGGATGAAGATGTTGTTCGTGGAGAAGGGGTTGATGCATATGGATCCAAAATGGATGGCTAAGTAGACTCCCCTAACAATGTGGGGATGAAAAGATGGGGGGAAGAGGAGATGGATCCGTTGAGGAGGATCCATAAGTTTTTAAAATGAGGTGAGAAGTATAATGGACCCAAAAGAGTGGAGGAGAGAGAGAGTTGAAAGATATGCAAAAAGAGTTGAGTCAAGGAGGAGAGTGAAAAAAAAAAGTAGAATGAAGATAGCAAGGGGTGAGCAATGAAGAGTCAATCCCAAGATGAATAGGAAGGAAACCACACTAGGAGGAAGTGTGTTTTTCCTTTTAAGAAACTGAGAACAAGTTCTCTTGTGAAACAAAAAGGTGAAATAATGTTTAGTGAGGCTACCCCTCTATCTTCACTTCCACCCATGTATAATTTGATTCCACCACCACTTATATTCACTACTCTGACATGGGTTCGCACCAAGAACTCTTCAATAGCATCAATTGTCTTCATGCCTCATATCATCCATATTCTAGACAATCCACCCAAGCAGGTCCAATATACTATCATTGATGAGGAAGTCCTCGGTCAACAAAATGCAAGAACCATTCATGACTACACCCCAAATCTACCATCCATAGCCCGTACGCAAGTAGCGACTCTTGAGCATGTTGATCCTTTTAGTATACCTGCTAGTGTTACCACTACCCCACTCATGACTGGTGTACCCCAAGTCTCACAAGCCCCAAATCCTCTGGACAAAGGCCCATAGAATGTCTCTAGTCCTCAACCAGATGCAATACCAAAAACGCAAGTCTGGATGGGTGAGGACACATTCAATGACCCACTCAATGGCCAAGATGACACCCATTCCACACAAAGCATGACTTCCTTCAAGGAACAAGTCGCTCCAATTTTGAAAAACCCACAACAATGTATTTGTTTACTAGAGCTTTGTCTGGAGCAACAAGGGGTTGTCTCCACACTACCACCAGAAGTACAGTACAGGATTGTGAGAAGCCTTAAAGCTTAGTCTCCTGCCCTAGAAGGTGCAAGTACTCCCATTTTTTCTAAACAATCCATTTCAAGTGGCCAACCACTTGCGACGTGGCTCCCATTGAATTCAGCTACTATGTGTAGTGATCTATCTGCTTGGGATACACCTCAACTTTTGCAGTTTGTGAAGACTTCTGCAGATCATCTAGAACAAAGAATTGTTGTTGTAACATAGGTAAATGAAGACTTAGTACAACAGGTTGACCAGTTGCAAGAGAGAATTCATTCAGCTAATGAAGTAATAACTTACAAACGAGGCATGTGGGCAACCACTGAGTCCACCGTTGAAGCAGTGTCTAACAGGCTCAGTGACGCTTGGCCTACCTTTTGCAAGCTGGTGCTCGAACTCCCAGAAGGCCTCGGTCAGGTTGCACCAGTAGAGAGAGTTGAGTTGTCTTGGGTATGTGTTATATTCTTTGCACAACTAGCTATAGTGTCACCTTTTTGCCTCGTTTTTCATGTCACCTTGATTTTCGTGTCCATTGTTGGGCGGTTTTTCGGCACATGGTTTTTTGTCGATGGTTTTCTATTTCTAGTTAAGGAATTAGAGTTGTTGACTAATCTAGGTCATTGGGTTAGGGTTTTGGATTTCATTGGCTCCTATATGTATATTGTATTGTAAACAATGTATGATGTGAATGAACATAGAATATGTCAGTTTTCCTGGTTTGGGTTTCCAGGGGAAAAATCTTTGTGTAATGTGTGTATTTTCCATTATATATTTTATGTTCTTTTGTTGAAAATATATTTGCGGTAAATAATTGTACAAAGTTAAAATCTACAAGTTTGTCATTGAGGAATGGACCGACGTAGTAGATAAGGTTCGGTACATCCAGCAACAACTAGAGGCTATTCAGCTAAATTAATGAGAGCATCTAAAGGAGATGTTGGAGAAAATATCCAAGGTTGTTGTAGAGGGTGATGCTATGTGAAATTCTTACATCAACTGGATGTAGAGTGTAGTCACCTCTTTGAACTAGTCAATTACTAGATTGGTTTGTTGGAGCATCACACTAAACCAGTGGAGGACCTCTGAGCCCAAATTTGACTTATGAATGAGGAGGTGAAGTTGATCACCGATCCTGTTGAGAAGAGTGATAAATTTTATGAAATCCAATAGTCTGATGAACACCTGGACACTTTGTATGACACCAATCAGGCTGCCAAGAAGTAACTCATGGAATTCAAGACAAAAGTCTAGGAAACCTATGTAAGGATCCAACAGCTTGACACAGTGGTGGACTCTGAATGGAAAAAATTGATGGACATGAAGCCCTCAGTCTCGAATGTCAACATATAACAAGAATTTGTTGTTGGAGCTTCAATCTTGTTGCGCAAGTGGCAAGATTGTGTTGATCAGTATGATAGTTTCAGGAAGAAGGCGGTTCAAAGTATCCCTGACCCAAATCAACTGAATTTACAAATTGATCTTAGAAATAAACAAAGCATATTGAATTAGTTTTATAACTTAACAATAACAACAGTAAGAACCCGAGCAGAACTAGAAAAATCATGGGAAACTTGTTATCATGAAGAAGAAAGAGAAATTGAAAGAAGACAAAGCAAAGAGATGGAAATTAAGAAAAGACTAGTAACATACAAAGGTCCAATAACAAGAAGTAAAAGTAAACAACTTTAAAATTATGAAGTTGGAGAAAATTCTAGAACTCAGACCAGAGAAACTCAAAAAATGGCCGACAGAGCAGAAAGAAATTAAATTCATGACAATCAAGAAGAAAGACATGAGAGATAAAGAATCCCACGAAGAAGGGTTAAAAACAGCCCACTCAATATTATAGGGGAACAACACCAATTACCTACTCTTCCAAAAGGAGTCTTGTCAGTATTTTCAAGAGATGAAGTGATGGACCCAAAGAGACATATGGACAAATCTTTGATTGTGTGTGAAATCCAACTAATAGAACATGATGATGTAATGGTGCGAGTTTTTATACAAATTTTGATAGGCCAAGCCTATCAATGGTACATGTCTCTTCTTTCCTGGTCAATTTCATCATTTGATTATTTGGAAGCTATGTTCATGACCATGTATGAACCCCCAGTTGCATACCATATATTGTTCACATAATTCACCCAAATCCATTTGAAAAAGGGAGAGAGAATCAAAGATTTAAACTTGTTGTTTTTCAAGATGCTAAATAAGACTCCAAAAGAGAAAAAAAAACAAATAATCCAGTTATACTCGGATGTTATAAGAATGTCATGCCGAAAAATGTAAAATATTCTATCAGATCTGCCCAAATAGAAGACTCGGATGGAGCCATGAGAAAAACAACAGAAATGAAAGAAATTATGATAGAAACAAATGTTGACCCTAAGATTATCCTTGGAAAGTTTAAAGGAAAATCGATAACCTTACTATAACGAATCAAGGAGCATCAACCTCAAAGAATGTTTAAAAATGCGGAATTGGTGGGGGAATCTTCCAAGGTGTTATCCCAAATGTAAGGAATGACCCAAGAAACAAAGAAAATATTGGAAATAGCTCAAATGAATCACACTATTCAGCAGATGCAAAATGAGCTAACAAGATTAAGAAGAGTTGAAAAAAAAATTCCAACAAATCAAAACCCAAGAGTTCCCACTCAAGAACAAAGAAGAATTCCTAACCAAGAGCAGAGGATAATAAATGATGGTATAAATGAAGAACAAGGTCTAAGAGCACCCTAAGTATCGAATCCCAATGTTATTATATTAGAATAAATTGTTGAAGAAAAATATTTCGAAGATCTTGATAGAGAACCAAATATCATCCAAGATGAAAGTTTAGAATCAATACAGACTCAAAGTATTGCTATTTTTTCATGAGGAATACAAAATTTCAAGGAATATCTACAAAAAGGGCCTAGAAAATGATGAAGGATTTTACAGGGAAGCTGTGAGTACATTCTCAGCTAAGAAAAAAAACATCCTTCAACTTACTTGATGAAACAGGTCAATGCATGTTGGTTAAGAAGAATTAAATATTTGAAAGAAATGATAAATGAGATTGATGTTTTGAAAAATAAAATAAAAATTGATTTGTTTTTTAAGATTTTGGATCGTATGAAGGAACTTGATGGTGCCAATTTATTGATGGCTACCATGATTTTATCAAAGGAAACTTTAATGGAACCACTTAATGCATTAAAATTTGCTTGGGAAAATGAATTATGTGAAAGAATAGACTTTTCTGAAAAAGAAGTTGAAAAATAGTTAGTTTGGTATATCAATAGAAATGATGAAGTTGATGACACATTGCATCAATCGAAGATGGATTTGAGAGACTTTGAAAATGAATTATTTGAAATTAAAACTATGCATAAAATTATTGTATCTCTGTTAAAGGATTATATCAAGGAGTGGTTCAAAAAGGCATTAATCAAAATTACCGAGCCAAAAAATCAAGAAGTAGTTGCATCGGTTATTCCACCTCAACCACAATGTGCATATTTAAAAGAAACACCTCCAAGCAAGTAAATGGTTATGAGAACTTTCCATCACAGTGAGTCAAGCAACAACTTTGTTCCCCCTCTTATGTCTATTTCTTCCACAATCATTTGTCATATTGCCTTCTATTTCTCAGTATTTTGTGAAAGTCAAGATGATCCTTGATTGTTTTCCTATTACCTTTTAGGCATTTTCATTTTATGGTCCACGAGAGCCCCATATCATTCCTCTTTGAAGGGAGAATGCAATTTTTTTATTTAAATACATTTACTTTTTATTTTAAGACTTATATTATTGTGTGTTCAATTGTAGAACCTTGAGCTATCTCGACCCTAGTTTTATGTACTGAGAGTTGTATATGTACTGTATCTAGTCTTAACACTATTTCCAAGGTTGTGATCAAGCTAGTCGAAAAATTTAATTACAAAGATTCCACTCATCTGAGATCCGACTATTGTATACTCACCTTTGATATCTAGGTAATGAAAATATGAGAAATGTTATTTGGGGCCTAAAAATTTGTTTAATTGTGTGTGAATGCTAAGATCTTCATCTGTGCAAGTGTTATCTATGTTTCTTTTACTTGTTCAGTTAATGATTGGGAATACTCTCACCGGAGGAATTTGTCCATGGGTTATGCATTTGAATCTTCCATTCTAGTTATGATATATGTCTATAATATTTTATACTCCTATGATTAGATCTACTTGGGTTGTGATACTCCCACCTAGGTGTTCTATTTGACTCCCTTACTCTCACACCAGTTTCGGTTGTGCTTCGGGTGAAACCTCCTTCCCTTGTGGAAGGTTGAAAGTGTCAACGTTTCTAGACTACAACGGTACCTTTGTTGGTAAATTCAGAGAACCTTGGTCTCCAATAACATGCCAAAAAAAACACCTCCAAGCAAGTAAAGGGTTACGAGAAATTTCCATCACAATGAGTCAAGAAATAACTTTGTTCCCCCCCCCTTATGTCTATTTCTTCCACAATCATTTGTCATACTGCCTTTTATTTCTCAATATTTTATGAAAAACAAGTTGATCCTTGATTTTTTTCCTCTTATCTTACATGTCGTTTCATTTTATGGTCTGTGGGAGCCCCATCCCAGTCCTCTTTGAAGGGAGAATGCAAATGTTTTCTTTTAAGACATTTACTTTGTATTTAAAGACTCATATTATTTTTTGAGACTCTGAGAGAACTACTTGGGATACTACATTATTGTATTATCAGAGACTTTGATTTGAAGTTTGAGTTTCCAAATGTTTTATCCATAATAATATTTTTGGTGTTTAATGGAATGATCATTTAAAGTTCTCTTATACATGTGGTCCATCTTTCTTATGTTTTTATTGTGGATATTGTTTATTGTCTTGATGAATGTTGTTGGAAGATTGGTTGTTGTCATTGATGTCAACCCTAGTCATGGGTTTTGGACCGCAAGATTGATGAAGGTATTTGGACATGAAGGAAAATGCACATGCAGATACAACACCCATGGATGGATAGTATACATGTTTCTGGTGGTATGTGGCACATCACGTGGATCCTCATGGTTGAGGAGAAATGAATTTTTGAAATGACAAAGTGAATTGAAGAAGGAAGTAAATGTAGGCCCTGAAGATAATTAAAGAAAAGAATTACAAAATAAGAAAGTGTCAGGTCGGCCCTAATGTTAAAAGGAAGTAACATAAATGGTATGAATAAACATCATTATACATTCATTTGATATAAGTCAAATTTCAGAGGAAATAATAAGTAAAGAAAGTCGGATTTCAAGGGAGGATGAAGTCTTTTGGTGATGTGCTCTAAGGTATGTTATTTTTAGGTCATCTTACCATTTTTGTTATAATTTTTTTTCTAGAATGATTCATATGGTTAAATCACTATGGTATTGAGAAGACATATCAAGGTACCTCTGGTAAAAATTCCAACTCTTGATTCGCTATAATTATGGAGATACACTCTATGGAAGATAGGGTTTGTGACCAGTCCTGAAGCTAGTCAATAAACATGTGTTCTGGGTAAAACAGTCATAACTTCTTCATCGAGAATCCAAATGATGTGGGACAAATTTCATTGGAAATAGTACGGAATTTAGTTTCTTTTGTTCGAGTTTCAGAATTGGATGTTAAATATTGAGCGTGGGTCATTCTGTACAAGTTTGGTCTCCTGAATAGACTAGAATTGAATAAAGTCTACCATTCTTTCTATAACTTCTTTTTGGGGAGGATTAAAGGAGTGAAACTTGGAGGAGTTTCATAGAATACATTGAGTAATATTATATACAGGATCAAAGTACTCCAAGAATTGAATAATTGCAAAAATTGAAGAAGTCTCAGGAAGCATTATCATGTTCTATGTGATGATTGGTTGATGGTGATGATTTAATGTAAAGTTTTATTATCTCTCATATATTCTTGGGTGGAAGGAAGGGACAAGGATGGAGAGTTCAATTCTCTCTTGATATTGGAATATTGTATCTTCCTCTTGGAGGTTTATCCCTCCCTTTACATTTGGAAGTTGTAGCTACCTTTGGAAGTCATTACTTCCCTTGAACAATAACTATTGATTATTTCTCATATATTGTGCATGGTGTATTATGGTGTATTGGTGTAACTCTTATACTATTGTTCATTTCTCATTGGATATAGTTGAATTGTTTAAGTATAAGTTGAAAAAGGTTTTAAATTGTACTTGATATTGATTCACCCCCCTCTCAGTATCAACAAATGTTGTGATGGAAATTTCAACCTCTTATTTATCATACTCATTTGGTTTATGTATCATGTAATATATTGTATATATTTTCTTTAAAGGATACTTGGTCTCAATCTCAGGTATTGTTCTAAATGTGAATGCTAGTTTTTCAAAAGTTTGTTCCTTCTCAGACTTTGTTTTATTTTTATTTATAATTTTATAATAAAAAGAGGAGTATCGCCTCTCTAAAAATGTAGGGGGATTCATATCCTCTTGAGGTTGACCTTAATACCATAAAATAGTCTTTTAGATCAACATTTTTGGTGACCATACTTGGGAGAGAAAAATGATGGTTTTGCAAACTAGAATCTAATGACTCAAATTGACCCAAATCAACCAAATTTGCAAATTGATCTTAGAAATAAACAGAGCATATTGCATTAGTTTTATAACTTAACAATAAAAATAGTAAGAACCCGAGCAGAACTAGAAAAATCATGGGAAACTCTTTCTCACGAAGAAGAAATAGAAATTGAAAGAAGACAAAGCAAAGAGCTGGAAATTAAGAAAAGACTAGTAACATACAAAGGTCCAATAACAAGAAGTAAAAGTAAACAACTTTAAAATTATGAAGTTGGAGAAAATTCTAGAACTCAAACCAGAGAAACTCAAAAAATGGTTGACAGAGCAGAAAGAACTTAAATTCGCGAGAATCAAGAAGAAATACATGGGAGATAAAGAATTCCATGAAGAAGGGTTAAAAACAGCCCACTCAATATTCTAGGGAAACAACACCAATTACCTACTCTTCCATAAGGAGTCTTGCCAGTATTTTCAAGAGACGAAGTAATGGACCCAAAGAGACATATGAATAAATATTTGATTGTGTGTGAAATCCATCTAATAGAACATGATGATGTAATGGTGCGAGTTTTTATACAAATTTTGATAGGCCAAGCGTATGAATGGTACCTATCTCTTCTTGCCTGGTCAATTTCATCATACTCGGATGTTATAAGAATTTCATGCCGAAAAATATAAAATATGCTATCAGATCTGCCCAAATAGAAGACTCGGATGGAGCCATGAGAAAAACAACAGAAATGGAAGAAATTATGATAGAAACAAATGTTGACCTTGAGATTATCCTTGGAAAAGTTCAAAGGAAAATGGATAACCTTACTATAACTAATCAAGGAGCATCAACCTCAAAGAATGTTGAAAAATGCGGAATTGGTGGGGGAATATTCCAAGGTGTTATCCCAAATGTAAGGAATGATCCCAGAATGACCCAAGAAATAAAGCAAATATTGGAAATAGCTCAAATGAATCAGACTATTCAGCAGATGCAAAATAATCTAACAAGATTAAGAAGAGTTGAAAACTTTGTTCCAATAGATCAAAACCCAAGAGTTCCCACTCAATAACAAAGAAGAATTCATAACCAAGAGTAGAGGATAAGAAATGATGGTATAAATAAAGAACAAGGTCCAAGAGAACCCTAAGTATCGAATCCCAATGTTATTGTATTAGAAGAAATTGTTGAGGAAACATTTTTTAAAGATCTTCATAAAGAATCAAATATCATCCAAGATGAAAGTTTAGAATCAATATAGACTCAAAGTATTTCTATTTTTTCATCAGGAATACAAAATTTCAAGGAATATCTACAAAAGGACCTAGAAAATGATGAAGGATTTTACAAGGAAGTTGTGAGTACATTCTCAACTAAGAAAAAAAGCATCCTTCAACTTACTCGATGAAACGGGTCAATGCATGTTGGTCAAGAAGAATTAAATATTTGAAAGAAATGATAAATGAGATTGATGTTTTGAAAAATAAAAATAAAATGATTTGTTTCGTAAGCTTTTGGATCGTATGAAGGAACTTGATGGTCCCAATTTATTGATGGTTGCCATGATTTTATCAAAGGAAACTTTAATGGAACAACTTAATGCATTAAAAGTTGCTTGGGAAAATGAATTCAGTGAAACAATGGACTTTTCCGAAAAAAAAGTTGAAAAATGGTTAGTTTGGTATATCAATAGAAATGATGAAGTTGATGACACATTGCATCAATCGAAGATGGATCTGAGCGACTTTGAAAATGAATTATTTGAAATTAAAACTATGCATGAAATTGTTGTATCTCCTTTAAAGGATTATATCAAGGAGTGGTTGAAAAAGGCATTAATCAAAATTACCGAGCCAAAAAATCAAGAAGTACTTACATCAGTTATGCCACCTCAACCATGACATACATATTTAAAAGAAACACCTCCAAGAAAGTAAATGGTTATGAGAAATTTCCATCATAGTGAGTCAAGCAGCAACTTTGTTCCCCCTCTTATGTCTATTTATTCCACAATCCTTTGTCATATTACCTTCTATTTCTCAGTATTTTGTGAAAACCAAGATGATCCTTGATTGTTTTCCTCTTACCTTTTAGGTATTTTCATTTTATGGTCCACGAGAGCCCCATATCAGTCCTCTTTGAATGGAGAATGCAAATCTTTTATTTAAATACATTTACTTTGTATTTAAAGACTTATATTATTTTTTGAAACTTTGAGAGCACTACTTGGGATACTACATTTTTGTATTCTCAAAAACTTTGATTTGAAGCTTTAGTTTCCAAATGTTTTATCCATCATAATCTTTTTGGTGTTTAATGGAATGATTATTTAAAGTTCTCTTATATATGTGGTCCATCTTTCTTATCTCTTTGTTGTGGGTATTTTTTATAGTCTTCATGAACATTGTTATAGAAATGCCAACCTCTTATTTATCATACTCATTTGGTTTATGTTGTTGAACAATTGAGAGGGGGGGGGTTAATCAGTTGTTACCGTGCTTAAACAATTATGCTGCTTTTAAAAACTCTTTGCAGAAACACTGAATGATGATCACAATAATGCAGAGAAATAAACACAGGCACATTCAGCATCAGTCACATATATGAGAAACACAGAGACATATATTTTCCAAGGAAACCCATACAGGGTAAAAACCTCTTTTTCTTTATATGATACATAATAATTACATTCTTTACATTATCATACATATGAGCACCAACTCATAATGAGGCTACAACCTCTGTTTAGCAAGATGCAACTTGCTGAGAGCACCAACTGTCTGTTTTCTCTAGCACCAACTAGAAGGAAGCACCGACTCCCTGGTTTCTCTATCACCAACTAGAAGGAAGCACCAACTCCCTGGTTTCTCTAGCACCAACTAGAAGGAAGCACCAACTCCCTGTGTTCAAGCAACCACTTGAACCTCTGAGGACAACTGTCCTCCCTAGCACCTCCCAACCACCCTGAAATATAAATCTTTGAATCTAAAACTTGCTACAGTGATATAATGTTCAACAATGGCTTACCCGACTTATCACTGTTCTGCTTCATCTCGGTGTTCTCCTTCTGCCACATTGCCTTTCTGCACATCTCACTTGGACTGTCTGTTCTTCTGCGATTTATCCTCAGTGCACTATGTCCATTCACTGCACAGTTCCTCTTCTGTGCTCTTCAGCTGCTGCACTTCTCCTCCTCCTACACACATGAATCACCTTCACCCACAACATTCACGGCCAACTCCAACAGCAACAACAACGGCCAATAGCCACCGCAAATTCCAGCAGCAGCAACAACTGAATCTCTTCTCTGTACCATGTATTTATAGCTTCTGTTCACCTTGTGCATGCAGTGTCCGCAATGCCTCTACATGCTGACTCTGCACCGTTATCCTCCACCTCTCGAGTGTTTTGTATGATTATCATCGTGACTCTTCAGCTTCTCTGGCCGTTTTCCCATGTGTTCAGCATTACTGGATGTTATGTTGAGATTCCTCAGCCTCTCTGGCAGTTGAGACTCTTCGTTTTCTCTGTGACAGTCGAGCTTCATCTTCTCTGTTTCAGTTATAGCCTCAATCTCATCCAGTTTTCAATCGCCTCCACGAGTCGTCTTCATTCCATTGGCAGATTCCATGTGACTCTTCTGCTCCTTTGGAAATCACACCGAAGTCTCTTCGCATTCTCTAGTAGACGCCATCAATGGTTTCTGGCAGTTTTACTGTGTCATGAAACAGTATCCCTCCGATCTTGTTCAAATTCATCTGCAGCGTTGGAGATGCAGCAAGCAAATATGGATGGTCATAATTTGTACTCCTAGATCTACGGTCGGGATTGGATTCTGGAGCCCCCTTTCCATTCTATCTTTAAGCGGAGGGGGGGGTCCAGAATTGGGCACGCATCTCTCGAGCAGTCAGGATTAAAGTGCCCAGATCAACGACTCTCATTCGATTCTGGACCCCCCTTGCCTTTCTGTCTTTAATACGGGGGGGGTTCGGAATGGTGGAGTATTGATGAAGGGCCCCACTCCTGTCGTGTCACCTTCTGTGTCGTTCTCCACCTGACCGTGTGACAAGGCTCGACTCCTCCTTGTCTTCTAACCTCTGTCCATCTCTCGCTGATGTGACCAAGGGCTGTGACCACAGTCTTACCTCGTCGGGGCTACGGGGTTTGTGATGCCTCAATGCATACACCTGCGTGATTCTCGATCGTCCAAATCTCGACGCTCCTTTCCACGCATTAGCCTTGTTGGCTATAGGCCTTGGACCATATGACCATCAACACATGACCTCAGTCAAACCTCTCATCGGGGTTTCATCATTTTCGATGTCACCATGCACATGCCTACGGAATCCCCGATCCTCCGATCCCCGATTCTCTGCTGACGTCACACGTGATTTGACATGTGTTAAATATGGCCACATGTCACTCTAATTCGCGACTTACATGTTCCTGAAGTGTTAATTCTGCCTGACACCTATCATTACCTGGTTGTGCCACGTGTCCCTAGCTGACGTGGTCTGCTGTCGTGGGTCGAGTCAATGGTCTAGATCATATCTTGATCTGACGGTTCAGGTTCAGTCGGGATTTCACTCATCACGATTTTGGGGTTTGTGATGTCAATGAACTTTGACATATCCAACTCGCGATTCTTGAAACTCCGATGGCTAGGCTCCTGGTCCATATGACCGTTATCCCCATGACTGCAGCCAAACCTCCTTGCACTTTAAAGACCATGCAGGTTCTCCTCAATCCAACGGTGGTCAGGTCCTTCGCTTGGATCAAACGTTTGAGATCTGTCCTCCTTTTTGGTGCGCTTTTCTTGTCTATAATCAGATCTCATGGTCGACGTTCTGTCGAGATTTCACCTTGGAATTTCTCGATGGTAAATCTCATGCAGCTCTAGTTCGATCTGAAGGCTGACGGGATTTTTGAATGAGATCCAACGGTTGTGGATCTTTGTCTTCCTTCTCCTCTGAGAAATCCGATAGCTTGAGCCTTGTTGCGTGCATTTTCCTCAATGTTGTTTCTCCTGAGATTTCACATCCGAATCCCCAAGGGATTTTATCCTCCTTATCCTGCCATCTCCACTGTTTGTACTTGCCATCAATGACAAGCATACTACTTGTTAAACATTTTCCAACAATCTCCCCCTTTGGCATTGATGGCAACTACTGCACCCCCGAAT
>ML795734.1:99012-114775 GCA_009831015.1 Picea engelmannii | reverse complement strand
ACCTAATATTGGGACCATGTATCCATTAATATATATATATATATATATATATATATATATATATATTAATGGATACATGGTCCCAATATTAGGTATTATTCTGAATGTGAATGTTAGTTTTTCAAAAGTCTGGTCCTTCTCAGACTCTTCTTTATTTATTTATTTTAATTTCATAAGAAAAAGAGGAGTACCACCTCTCTAAAAACATGGGGGGATTCATATCCTCATGAGGTTGACCTTAATACCGTTAAATAGTTTTTTAGGTTAAGTCTCTAACATGCCATCCCCCTTGAAAAACAACCTTGTCCTTGAGGCTTGAGATGGGGAAATTGTTGTAGAATGGTCATCAGCTCCCAGTTGGCATCTTTTGGTGGTGTATCCTTCCACTGAAACAAAACTTCCTTGATGGTATGCTAACAGAGATAATGCTTGCATTGTTCCAATACTACTTGTGGTTGTAACTGTTACAAGGGAAAAACTCTCTATGGCCAAGGGTAAACCACAACAGACAAGTATGGTTGCAGAAATCAACTCAATTCCAACATGTGCTATATAAACTAATGTGAAATACGAGGAATAATCCTACCTCGATCCAATCGTTTGATGTCGTTCCACCATTGAGCACCGTGACCCAAAGATTTACACCTGCAAGAAGTTCTCAACAAACAAGTGATGCAAGTATATAGTGACAGTATATAAAATGAGTTATCACATCAGATAGCACAATCCATGATCCAAGTGGATATTGGTGGCCACCCACCTAATCCACTTGGACCCCCACCATTGCTTCTTTCAATTTTTCAGTTTCCACACAGTTTACTATTTTTAGCAGTTTTTCAGGTCCTAAACTTCTGGAGCCGTTTTGGGGACTTAAATGAAAATTTTTGGGAAAATGGGGAGCAACATGGATCTTAAATTAATGTTTCTCACCCAAAATTTGTATTCCTCAGATAGATCTTTCTAACGAGGTATAGAACACGTCAAATGGAGATTGTATGCCAAACTTACATCCCCGGGAAGTTGATGTACCAACTTACCCAAACGGGGCCCATAGTCTTGGCGTTTCATCTCCTAGGGTTAGGTCTTTGGATGTTTAGGGTTTTCCATTATTTCTCAATAATAATAGGCCTTCGAGCCTCATTTTAACATAGTTCAAAGGCCAGTAGCCGCCACATCTCTTCTCAGAGATAAGCTACCAGCGCCCTAGCTAGTTTATTCCATTCTGTCTGTAAGCATATTTCAGTCATTTGTTATTATTGAAATGAAGTCTTATTTCCGCTGCATCTCTGTTTTTATGTGTATTTATGTATTTCATTGTGTTCCTACATAAATCCGGATCAGTGGTATCAGAGCAGTCTGCTCATTCTCGATCCTTCTTTGCATGTCCCCAATGAGATCGGGGTATAAGAAGTTGGGGCTCAATCTGGTTGAACCTTTGCAAGATCAGCCTCACAAACCCCGACGACCGCCCATGGGGGAAGAAAATAAAGATGAGGGAGTAGGAGATCCTATCAAAATGTTGCTCGAGGAGGCCCTCGAGAAACAAAGGAACACGATTATGGACAACTTTGCCCAGATTCTTCAACGAATTCCGACTGGCGGCGCATCGACATCCAGAAGCCACTCTGGAGGCGCCACTCCTTTTAAGGTACAAGTAAACTTTGACATTCCCATATTTGATGGCCAAATAGATGCAGATGTCGTAGATAGATGGTTGAATCTGTTAGAAGGATATTTCTCGGTTCATGACTTTTCCGACCGAGAAAAGATTATTTTCGCACTCCTCAAAGCCACACCCCATGTCAAGGACTAGTGGGAAACCTACTCGGAGAAAGATGGCAAGGGAGAACCCTCTTTGTTCTCAGCTGCACCCACTTGGAATTCTTTCTGAGATTCCATCAAGGAAAAATATTATCCCATGGGGAGCTATGAGGACAAATACATACAATGGACTACGTTGCGGCAGCAAAAGGACCAAGATGTGCATGAGATGACGAAATTGTTTCATACCCTACGCACAAACTTGGGTATCAAAGATTCAGAGAAACATTTTGTGTTAAAGTACCGCAGTTGTCTGCACAGATACATTCAGGAGGAAATGGAGTTCCTCGGCATCTCCTCACTTGGTGTGGCATACCGATATGCTGCCAAGATTGAGCAGAAGTTCAAACAGAAGAAGCGAGACTTTGGGTTTGCAAATCAGAAGCAAGGGAAAGGTACTCCCAAACCGCAGAACAAAGGAACAAGCCAAGGCGGGGTAGCCCAAGACAACCCGCCAAATCCACAAGAAAAGAACAACACCACGAATCCAAAAAAGGACACGGGGAAGTGGTGTGAGTTCCATAAGAGCTCCACTCACAACACAAGTGAGTGTCGGGCCAAGCAGTCACTGAGAGCCGAGTTGAAGGCTTCTGAATCGGACGCATGCTCTGACTCTGAATCAGAACCTAACAAGGGGAATGACAGGGGGAAGCAGATTATCGATGAAGAGCCCAACACCATCGTTTCCACCACAAAGATCCAAAAGAAGGAACTAGAAGATCCAGAGAAGGCATAGCGTCTCTTCCATTCCACGATGTGGGTAAAGGGTTCCCCATTGCAATTCATTGTCGACAGCAAGAGCCAGAAGAACCTCATCTTGGTAGAGGTCATGAAGAAGCTAGGAATGCTGACAACAGCACATCCACAACCATACACCATCAGGTGGTTTCACCAAGGACGGGACCTCTGCGTCAGTCAACAATGTCACCTTCCCTACAACATCAAGCCCTTAACGGATGAGGTATTATGTGACATTTCTCCTCTTGATGTTTCTGATGTATTCTTAGGCCAACCGTACTTGTGGAAGAGACATGTTGTGTATGATTCTAGGCCTCGTGTTGTTATTATCACTTTGGGCAATAAGTTGTACAGGATACCGAAGATAGCACCGCCTACCACCATCTCTTTGGTTACTGCAAAACAATGCAGTAAGCTCATTTCCAAAACCAGGAAATTTGTTTTCCTGATGATCCTCCCTCAGGGAAAGAGGAAGACTGTGGCCATGACCTCTAGACAAGGCCCCACTGCACAAAAACAGCAGATGGATAAGGTCATGGAGGAGTACGAGGACATCTTCACCTCCCCCGCAGGGGTGCCTCTACACTGCCAAGTCAAGCACCCCATCGATCTGACCCCAGGTGCGTCGCTGCCCAATGGACCCATCTACCAGCGCTCTCTCCTGGAGAATGACAAAATCAAGAGGCAGATTCAGGAGATGTTGCAGAAAGGTCAAATCCAACCGAGTTCATCGCCCTGTGGGAGCCCGATCGTATTGGTGTAGAAGAAGGATGGGACTTGGAGAATCTGCATTGACTATCGGGCACTGAACAAGATCACTGTCCGGAATAGGTACCCGATCCCATGAATTGATGACCTTATGGACCAACTCAAGGGGGGGAAATATTTCAACAAGATCGACTTGAATTCTGGGTATGACCAGGTACCAATCGAACCCTCTGATGTGTGGAAGATTGCATTCAAATCCAAGGAGGGCCTTTTCGAATGGTTGGTCATGCCTTTCAGGTTGACGAATGCCCCTGCAACCTTCATGAGGCTAATGGACGACATTCTGCGGCCATTCACCAACTCATTTGTAGTGGTGTACTTGGATGACATTCTGATCTTCAGGCAGACTTGGGAAGAGCACCTCCACCACATCCGACGGGTCCTCCAAACACTGCGGCAACACAAGTTCTGTGCCAATTTGGAGAAATGCACTTTTGGCATAACCTAGGTTCAGTATCTCGGATACATTATTAATGAGTGGGGGGTGCATGTGGATCCATCAAATATCCAAGTCATTCGGGATTGGCCAGCCCCAACCACCCTAGCAGAGCTCCGCAGATTTTTAGGTCTTGCCAATTTCTACCGCAGGTTTGTGTTGGGATTCTCTCATATCACTTGGCCATTGAGTCAAGTCATCAAGGGAGGAGCTAAAGAAAAATTATTTTGGTCTGAATCTCAATAGAAGGAGTTCGGGGACTTGAAGCATCGCCTCTTCTCTGCACCAGTGCTCACATTACCAGACTTGCAACAACCATTTGAGATCGAGACAGATGCCTCTGACTATGCTATTGGGGTAGTCCTTACTCAACATGGGCATCCAGTGGCATATCACAGTGAGACACTTTCCAACACAGTCTGGAAGTATCCCACTTATGACAAAGAAATGTGTTCCATTGTGCAGGTTGGTCGGCAATGGAAGCATTACATTTTGGGAAAGGAAACGGTCATCCACATAAACCATCGACCCCTGCAGTTCATACAGACACAAGGGAAGTTGCAGAATGATCACCATCAGAAGTGGTCCACATACCTACAACAGTTTCATTTGAACATTAAGTACAAAAAAGGAAGCACCAATAATGTTGCAGACTGCCTCAGTCGACCACCCATCGTGGCACTAACCATTGTGCTCAACTCTTGTGGGCACGAGACTTTCGATTGGCCACTTCTCTACACAAGTGATCCAGAATTCGGCCACACATACAATACACTCTTGGAGGGTAAGCAAGTTCCCAATTTTCACCTCCAGGATGCCCTCATTTGTCACCTAGGACACCTTTGTGTTCCTTTAAGCGAGCGTGCCAAGATGATTTGGGAGGCACACTACAATTGGGTTGCTGGGCAATTCGGGGTCGAGAAAACCATGGCAGTACTGCAAAAGTATTTCTATTGGCCGAACCTTCGACAAGATGTCAGGAAGTACATAAAGTCCTGCATTGCTTGTGCCATTGCCAAACCGACCATCAAGAAACAAGGCCTATATACTCCGCTTCCTACCCCCAGTCAACCTTGGGAATCCATCTCTATGGATTACATGTCGGGCCTTCCTTCTACTAAGCATGGCAATGACTATGTTTTTGTGGTCGTCGATCGATTCTCGAAGATGTCCATTATGATGGCCTACAAGAAGAATATCACAGCAGAAGCCACTGCTAAACTCTTCTTTGAACAAGTGTGGGTACACTTTGGGGTCCCACAGTCTATCATCTCAGATCGGGACAGTAGGTTCCTCAGTACATTTTGGTCCAGCCTCTGGTCGATGTTGAACACCAATCTCACCAAGTCCAATGCTTTCCATCTGCAAACTGATGGCCAGATAGAGGTCGTCAACCAGATGATCGTACACATTCTACGCATGTACAATTCAAGAATCCACACACATGGGATGAGAGCCTTCCCTATGTACAACACAGCTACAATCGGGCTCTCCATAGCTCAACCAGCCATAGCCCCTTTCAAGAGGGCTTGGGATTCCAGCCACTATGTCCCATTGACATAGCCATGCCATTTGTGGCTACTCAAGAAGATTCATATCATGTCCAGTCTGAGGCGGTTAAGGCAAACAAATTCATTGAGCACATTCAACACATCCTCCAACAGGTTCATGACATCTTGGACAGAGCCAATGCTAAGTACAAGCAGCGACATGATCAACATCGGGTGCCACACAACTTCCAAGTGGGCGACAAAGTGTGGTTGCATTTGCAAAAGGAGCGCCTCCCTGGACCCCACTGCAAGCTTCGTCCGTTCCGATATGGACCATACACCCTCACCAAGGCTGTAGGGGAAAATTCCTTTGAGCTCATCATTCCACCATTCCTTGGTTTTCACCCAGTGTTCAATGTGGATCGCCTTCGCCCTACTTTCCACCTCTACTAGACACATCCGACATGGCATAACAACTCACACCAACAGATTTAAATCTAGACTGCATGGAACAAGCCAAAACTGAACAGATCATGGATACACAGATCAAGCACACTCGAAAAAAAAGGATACCGCTATATACATTTGTCAAAGCAGGCCAACGCCTTCACCAAGGCAAATGGCTCACTAGGGGCCAAGTTCAGCAGAAGTTTCCTCATCTCATGGAGGAACTCAATGCAATGGGGACCATTGCTTCCTAAGGGGGGAGTAATGATCCAGGTGGATATTGGTGGCCACTCACCTATTCCACTTGGACCCCCACCATTTCTTCTTTCAGTTTTTCAGTTTCCGCACAGTTTAGTATTTTTAGCAGTTTTTCGGGTCCTGAACTTCTTGAGCCGTTTTGAGGCCTTCAACGACATTTTTTGGGAAAATGAGGAGAAACATGAATCCTAAATAATGTTTCTAACCCAAACGTTGTATTCCTTGTATATATCTTTCTAACGAGGTATAGAACGTGTCAAACGGAGATCGTATGCCAAAGTTACGTCCTCGGGAAGTTGATGTACCAACTTACCCAAACGGGGCCCATAGTCTTGGCATTTCATCTCCTAGGGTTAGGTCTTTGGATGTTTAGGGTTTTCCATTGTTTCTCAATAATAATAGGCCTTCGAGCCTCATTGTAACACAGTTCAGAGGCCAGTAGCCGCCACATCTCTCCTCAGAGATAAGCTACCAGTGCCCTAGCTAGTTTATTCCATTCTGTCTGTAAGCATATTTCAGTCATTTGTTATTAATGAAATGAAGTCTTATTTCCACTGCATCTCTGTTTTTATGTGTATTTATGTATTTCATTGTGTAACTACATAAATCTGGATCAGTGGTATCAGAGTGGTCTGCTCATTCTAGATCCTTCTTTGCATATCCCCAACGAGATCGGGGTATAAGGAGTTGGGGCTCGATCTGGTTGAACCTTTGCAAGATCAGCCTCGTAAACCCCGACGACCACCCATGGGGAAAGAAAAGAAAGATGAGGGAATAGGAGATCCTATCAATATGTTGCTTGAGAAGGCCCTCGAGAAACAAAGGAACACGATGATGGACAACTTTGCCCAGATTCTTCAATGAATTCCAACTGGCGGCGCATCCACATCCTGAAGCCACTCTGGAGGTGCCACTCCTTTTAAGGTACAAGTAAACTTTGACATTCCCATATTTGATGGCCAAATAGATGCAGATGTCGTAGATAGATGGTTGAATTTGTTAGAAGGATATTTCTCGGTTCATGACTTTTCCGACTGAGAAAATATTATTTTCGCAGTCCTCAAAGTTGCCCCCCATGTCAAGGACTGGTGGGAAACCTACTCGAAGCAAGAGGGTGAGGGAGAACCCTCTTTGTTCTCGGCTGAACCCACTTGGAATTATTTTTGAGACGCCATCAAGGAACAATATTATCCCATGGGGAGCTATGAGGACAAATACATACAATGGACTACGTTGCGGCAGCAAAGGGACCAAGATGTGCATGAGATGACGAATCTGTTTCATACCCTATGCACAAAGTTGGGTATCAAAGATTCAGAGAAACATTTGGTGTTAAAGTACTGCAATTTTCTGCATAGATACATTCAGGAGTAAATGGAGTTCCTCGACATCTCCTCACTTGGTGTGTCATACCGATATGCTGCCAAGATTGAGCAGAAGTTCAAACAGAAGAAGCGAGACTTTGGGTCTGCAAATCAAAAGTAAGGGAAAGGTACTCCCAAACCGCAGAACAAAGGACCAAGCCAAGGCAGGGCAGCCCAGGACAACCCACCAAATCCAAAAGCAAAGAAAAACACCACGAAGCCAAAAAAGGACACGGGGGAGTGGTGTGAGTTCCATAAGAGCTCCACTCACAACACAAGTGAGTGTCGGGCCAAGCAGTCACTGGTAGCTGAGTTGAAGGCTTCTGAATCGGATGGATGCTCTGACTCTGAATCAGAACCTGACAAGGGGAATGACAGTGGGAAGAATATTATCGATGCGGAGCCCAACGCCACCGTTGCCACCACGAAGATCCAGAAGGAGGAACCAAAATATCCAAAGGAGGCAGAGTGTTTGTTCCATCCCAAGATGTGGGTAAAGGGTTCCCCATTGCAATTCATTGTCGAAAGCGAGAGCCAAAAGAACCTCATCTCATTAGAGGTCATGAAGAAGCTAGGCTTGCCGACCACATCACACCCACAACCATACACCATCGGGTGGTTGCACCAAGGACGGGACCTCCGCGTCAGTGAACAATGTTTCCTTCCCTACAGCATCAAGCCCTTCACGGATGAGGTATTATGTGACATTTCTCCTCTTGATGTTTCTGATGTATTATTAGGACAACCGTACTTGTGGAAGCGACATGTTGTGTATGAGTCCAGGCCTCGTGATGTTATTATCACTTTGGGAAATAAGTTGTACAGGATACCAGAGATAGCACCACCTACCACCATCTCTTTGGTTACTGCAAAACAATGCAGTAAGCTCATTTCCAAAACCAGGAAATTTGTTTTCCTGATGATCCACCCTTAGGGAAAGAGGAAGACTGTGGTCATGACCTCCAGACAAGTCCCTGCTACACAAAAACAACAAATGGATAAGGTCGTGGAGGAGTACGAGGACATCTTCACCTCCCCCGCAGGGGTGCCTCTACATTGCCAAGTCAAGCACCCCATTGATCTGACCCCAGGTGCGTCACTGCCCAATGGACCCATCTACCGGTGCTCTGTCCTGGAGAATGATGAAATCAAGAGGCAGATTCAGGAGCTGTTGTAGAAAGGTCACATCCAGTCGAGTTCATCGGCCTGTGGGAGCTCGATCGTATTGGTGTAGAAGAAGGATGGGACTTGGAGACTCTGCATTGACTATCAGGTACTGAACAAGATCACTGTCCGGAATAGGTACCTGATCCCATAGATTGATGACCTTCTGGACCAATTCAAGGGGGAAAAATATTTCAGCAAGATCGACTTGAAGTCTGGGTATCACCAGGTACCAATCGAACCCTCTGATATGTGGAAGACTGCATTCAAATCCAAGGAGGGCCTTTTCGAATGGTTGGTCATGACTTTTGGGTTGCCGAATGCCCCTGCAACCTTCATGAGGCTAATGGACGACATCCTGGGGCCATTCACCAACTCATTTGTAGTGGTGTACTTGGATGACATTCTGATCTTCAGCCAGACTTGGGAAGAGAACCTCCACCACATCCGACAGGTCATCCAAACACTGCGGCAACACAAGTTATGTGCCAATTTGGAGAAATGCACTTTTGGCATAACCTAGGTTCAGTATCTGGGATAGATTATTGATGAGCGGGGGGTGCAGGTGAATCCAGCAAAGATCCAAGTCATTCGGGATTGGCCAGCCCCAACCACCCTAACAGAGCTCCGCAGATTTTTAGGTCTTGCCAATTTCTACCGCAGGTTTGTGTTGGGATTCTCTCATATCATTTGGCCCTTGAGTCAATTCACCAAGGGAGGAGCTAAAGAAAAATTATTTTGGTATGAATCTCAACAGAAGGCATTCGGGGAGTTGAAGCATCGCCTCTGCTCTACACCAGTGCTCACATTACTAGACTTGCAACAACCATTTGAGATCGAGACAGATGCCTCTGACTATGCTATTGGGGCAGTCCTTACTCAACATGGGCATCCAGTGGCATATCATAGTGAGACACTTTCCGACACAGTCCGGAACTATCTCACTTATCACAAAGAAATGTGTTCCATTGTGCAGGCTTGTCGGCAATGGAAGCATTACATTTTGGGAAAGGAAACGGTCATCCACACAGACCACCGACCCCTGCAATTCATACAGACACAAGGGAAGTTGTAGAATGATCACTATCAGAAGTGATCCACATACCTGCAACAATTTCATTTGAACATTAAGTACAAAAAAGGCAGCACCAATAATGTTGTAGACTGCCTCAGTCGACCACCCATCGTGGCACTAACCACTGTGCTCAACTCTTATGGGCACGAGACTTCCGATTGGCCACTTCTCTACACAAGTGATCCAGAATTCATCCACACATACAATACACTCTTGGAGGGTAAGCAAGTTCCCAATTTTACCTCCAGGATGCCCTGCTTTGTCACCTGGGACACCTTTGTGTTCCTTCAAGCGAGAGTGCCAAGATGATTTGGGAGGCGCACTACAGTCAGGTCGCTGGGCATTTCGGGGTCGAGAAAACCGTGGCAGTACTGTAAAAGTATTTCTATGGGCCGAACCTTCGACAAGATGTCGAGAAGTACATCAAGTCCTGCACTGCTTGCGCCATTACCAAACTGACCATCAAGAAGCAAGGCCTCTATACTCCGCTTCCTACCCCCAGTCGACCTTGGGAATCCATCTCTATGGATTACATATCGGGCCTTCCTTCTACTAAGCATGGAAATGACTGTGTTTTTGTGGTCGTCGACCGATTCTCGAAGATGTCCATTATGATGGCCTACAAGAAGAATATCACAGCAGAAGCCACTGGTAAACTCTTCTTTGAACGAGTGTGGGTACACTTTTGGATCCCACAGTCTATCATCTCAGATCATGACAGTAGGTTCCTTGGTACATTTTGGTCCAGCCTCTGGTCGATGTTGGACACCAAGCTCACCAAGTCCATAGATTTCCATCTGTAAACTGATGGCCAGACAGAGGTCGTCAACCAGATGATCGTACACATTTTGCGCGTGTACAATTAAAATCATCCATGCACATGGGATGAGAGCCTCCCCTATGTACAACACAGCTACAACCGGGCTCTCCATAGCTCAACCAGACACAACCCCTTTCAAGTGGGCTTGGGATTCCAGCCACTATGTCCCATTGACATAGCCATGACATTTGTGGCTACTCAGGAAGATTCATCTCATGTCTAGTCTGAGGCGGATAAGGCAAACAACTTCATTGAGAACATTCAACACATCTGCCAACAGGTTCATGACATATTGGACAGAGCCAATGCTAAGTACAATCAGCGACATGATCAACATCGGGTGCCACACAAATTCCAAGTGGGAAACAAAGTGTGGTTTCATTTGCAAAAGGAGTGCCTCGCTGGACCCCACTGTAAGCTTTGTCCATTCTGATATGGGCCATACACCCTCACCAAGGCTGTAGGGGAAAATTCCTTTGAGCTGAGAATTCCACCATTCCTTGGTCTACACCTAGTGCTCAATGTGGATCGCCTTCAGCCCTACTTTCCACCTCTACTAGACACATCCGACAGGGCAGAACAACTCACACCAACAGAGTTAAATCTAGACTACATGGAACAAGCCAGAACTGATCTGATCATGGATACACAGATCAAGCACACTTGAAAACAAAGGATACCGCTATATCGAGTTGTCAAAGCAGGCCAACTCCTTCACCAAGTGTTAGCGATATTTCTCGGAACAAGGGTAAAATGCAAAAGAATGGGATAAAAACCCACTTACCCTAAGTTTGGGATGCATTGCGCCTGTGTTTAAATGGAAATCAAGTTTGGACAACGGAGATTCGCGTGCCTAGATCAACAGCGCACATAGGATTCTGGAGCCCCCCCATCTTTCTACCTTTAAGCGGAGGGGGGGGGGGGTCCGGAATCAAGGGCGCACATCTTCAACGGTCACGATCGAGCCGCCTGGATCAACAGCGCGCAGGGTGATTCTGGACCCCCCCGCCTTTCTACCTTTAAGCTGAGGGGGGGGTCCGAAATCGAGTATGCATCTCTCCAACGGCTGCGATTGGTGCGCCCGGATCAGCGGCGCACAGGCAATCTGGGCACCCTCTGCCTTTCTGCATTTAATCGACGTGGGGCCCCCCTTTCTTGTCGTGTTATCTTACCATCTGTCCATCTCCCCTCTTCTGGTCCTTGTGGTCCCTTTCCCACCTCATCTTCCACTCATCGCCTGCCATGTGTCCCGCTCCTTTCCACGTCAGCCTCCCACTAAAGGCAAGCCCATTATATCTCATCTCTTGTCCCCTCCGCCTATTTTCTTCCTCCATGTGTCTTCCTCTGTTGTCCCTCTCACGCCTTGTCACTTCTTACCACACTCTCATAGTTTTGGTGCCACTACTCCCGTTATGCGCCCCATCCCTCGCGCCGACCTCCACGCCTATCCATCAGGCAGTTCAGTTAATCCAGGTGGCAGTGCGAGGGGCCGTCCATGTCCCAAGGGTGCCGAGTTGGCCGAGCCATCCTCAATCCCAAGGAAGCAGTTATTGAAGTAGTTGGTGGTGGTTAGACGTCGCCTCCGCCATAATGGGAAGGTCCGGCAATGAATTGAAGGCACGTCAATTCGCCCACGGAGCTGTCAGGGGTTCGATTGCGTCCGCCGCAGGTGCACGATCATTCAGAAACTGCCCATGCAGATTGTCAGAAGCCATGCAGATGAAATATGTTTAATGCAGCATCTCAGTTTTGTTGATGATTGTTGTTCTGAGTATATGTAGGCATTTTCGCCATTTTTGTATCTATCGATGGTAGAGCAAAGCTCCCGACTGTAAAGTTTTAATGACCATTCTAATTTCTATGGTTGTGCATCTATGTTTGAGATTTTTTGTTTTATGAAAAACAGTTTTCCTTTTCCATCCATGTTTCTTCTCATGCCAAAGAGTTCATGATCGAATGATTCGCATGAATTGTTACAGTTATGTCATGATAAAGGACTTGTTGTTGCATTACTGTCTTCTCTGGTCTTTTTTGTTTGAATGTAAGAAGATATTGCCTTTGGACATTCCTCCTCAAAGATTGTTAGCAACTTGATGTTTATAACATACCCCTGCACTCTTCTCATGCAAGTCTTCCCCCTACTCACCCTTATTACAACTCACTGTTTGAAGTTTATCTAAGCCCTCATTCGCCCATGCATGTCTGGCCTAGTTTCAGAGTTGAGACGATATTGTTCTGAGTTTACTTCCATTTGATCATCCTCTTATAAACAAATCGTGACATTAAACTGATGGGTGTCGGGCTCTTCTCTTGCAAGCAATCCAGGAGTGACTTCTGACGCTAACACCAAGGAAAATGGCTCACCAAGGACCAAGTTCAGCAGAAGTTTCCTCATCTCATGGAAGAACTCAACGCAATGGCGACCATTGCTTCCTAAGGGGGGAGGAATGATCCAGGTGGATATTGGTGGCCACCCACCTATTCCACTTGGACCCCCACCATTTCTTCTTTCAGTTTTCAGTTTCCACACAGTTTACTATTTTTAGCAGTTTTTTGGGTCCTGAACTTCCGGAGCCATTTTGAGGCCTTAAACGACGTTTTTTGGGAAAATGGGGAGCAACATAAATCATATATAGTGTTGGTCACCCAAAAGTTGTAGTCCTCGGATAGATCTTTCTAACAAGGTATAGAACGCGTCAAACGGAGATCGTATGCCAAAGTTACGTCCCCGGGAAGTTGATGTACCAACTTACCCAAATGGGGCCCATAGTCTTGGCGTTTCATCTCCTAGGGTTAGGTCTTTGGATGTTTAGGGTTTTCCATTATTTCTCAATAATAATAGGCCTTTGAGCCTCATTGTAACACAGTTCAAAGGCCAGTAGCCGCCACATCGCTTCTCAGAGATAAGCTACCAGTGCCCTAGCTAGTTTATTCCATTTTGTCTATAAGCATATTTCAATCATTTGTTATTAATGAAATGAAGTCTTATTTTCGTTGCATCTCTGTGTTTATGTGTATTTATGTATTTCATTGTGTTCCTACATAAATCTGGATCAATCCATTAATAAACATTACAAACATGCCTATGGATAATAATCATATATTTGCAAGATATCGATAGGACGTGAAAGGAGTATTTCTATCAATAATTGACCAACATAAGTATCGACATTACATACTTTTGTGTCAGCACGGTTCAAAACCAAGAAACCAAGTTCCTTCCAACTGGGTCTCCACCACTTCAATCCTCCACCAAAGGAAAGCTCATAGCAAAGAGATAATGAGATCCTCTTGAAAATAAGGGAAGAGTTTGGGGGCTGAACACTGTGTTCAGACTTGAGGGACAAAGGGATGCAAACTCAATATGAAGTAATTTCTCCAAAGTAACTTTTCTCTCAAAGTTGAATGCTTTCTCTCTCTTTTTCCATAGCTCGAAATTGTGCTCTTATAGCCTCCAAAATGCAATTGAAGGGCCAATTTGGAATGTTTCCAGTATATGGAAGGCCAAAGATCAGAGATCATTTGTCGTGACATGGAAACCCGACCTAATTTTGTGTTTTCTAGCACAAATCCCAATATACCCGAGTTGTAGTGGAGAAGCAAGCGTATATGCATCTTGCAAAGCAGTTAGGGAGTGTATATGTGGAAAAATATATATTTTTGGCTCTGGATTTATCAAAAAGGGGGTTGATAAGTCTACATAGGGAAATGGAAAAAGACCCCCTGTGCAAGATAGAAATGGTGAGGCAAATCTTTCTATAATAGTAACCAAATGGATTTATCTTCATCCAACTCAGGGAGACTAATTTAAGTATGGCACTTAGTTCCAATCAATTAATTTAAGTACGATACAAGAAAAATAGGATGGAGCTTAGAGTGGCTAGGAAGAGCTAATTGGTAGGCCACAAGCCCCACTTGCTTGATAATTGTATAAGGACCATAAAACTTGGGGGTGAGTTTTTGATAGTGTTCAACTTTGAGTGAATTTTACTTATAAGGTTGCAGACAAAGAAACGACTGGTCCCCTTTAGAAAATTGACATTTTAAATTAACCTAATCTACTTATTTCTTCATGTGATTCTATGCCATGACTAAATTTTCTTTGAGGGTACGGAGAATGGCCACGCATACTGTAAGATGTATATCACCCTATTGACCCTTGGAAACACCTAGCATGTATCAGAGAATCGATGGTGGATTTTTCTTGTAGACCATTTCAAAGGGATTCAAGCGAGTGGCGGTATGGTAAGATGTGTTGTACCACCATTCAAATAGGGGTAACCATTGATCCCATTGATGTGATAAAATGCAAAACACTACAAATAGGTTTCCAAACACTTTTTGATAGCTTCAGTTTGTCCATGATTTTGGAGATGATAGGAAGTGTTGAGATGCAATTGGGTTCCTTGGATCCTTGTTACACACCTATTTGTAGCACTTAAGTGTCACATTTTCTTCACCATGTGGGAGTGTTTTTCATAATCCCTAGACATGTTGGAGGGGAAACCTATCATTTGGAGGTCAAAATAATATCTTTCACCTTGATTTTTTGGCATTTTTTTAGTATCATCGCTCCCATGCCCATATGAAGAGGAAGATGAACCATTTTCATCCCTCCTTGCTTAGTTATAGTGGAGTGATACTATCTCCCTGTGCTCAATGTAAATTCTAACCTTGTACAATACCTACTGCAAATTGATATTCAGAAAAGAACAGAAAAGATACAATGGCAAATACAAACATTACACATAGATTTTTCACCTGGAAACCCAAACTGGGAAAACTAGCATATATTATATCCATACATTGTGTTACATTTTTTACAATACAATATACATATAGGAGCCAACGGCATCCAAAACCCTAACCCAATGACTTGGATTAGTCTAAAACCCTAATTCCTTAACCGGAAATAGAAAACCATCGGCAAAAAACCATGTGCCAAAAAAACCACCTAAATATCATGTGGTCCCGGAAATATGTGGTCCCAGAAATATGTCGTCCCAGTAATATGTCGTCCTGGAAATATGTCGTCCCGAAAAAAAACATTTGGAGGCGCTACCCCCGAACCCCCGTGCGGGGGGCTTTGCCCCCCTGCACCCCCTTGCATGCCCAGCGCAGACGCTCAGACACTACTACTCATGCAAAGAATATAACACATACCCAACATTCTCCCACTTGTTGTTTTCTTTGCACACAGGGGGTTATAGGGTTACATAGTCAACAATGCCCATGGATACTCTACACCAAGAGAACTTCTCAGTGCTCACAGATTTTGTTAATGAATCTACAACATTCTTCAAAGTGTCCACCTTCATCAGTGATACTTTCTTTTCTTCAATCATGTCTCTCACAAAGTGATATTGAACATCAATGTGCTTT
>ML795734.1:76743-95636 GCA_009831015.1 Picea engelmannii | reverse complement strand
GTGTTTGTGCTATGTCCTTCCATATTCTTTCGTCTCATCTCCTCTGACAACAAGGACGAGACCACTTCTTCAAACTTCAAAGAAGTTGTATTACTACCTATGGCCACAACCAGACTATCCCACGAGTCTGGTAAAGAACACAATAAACTGATACATTTATCTTCATATGAAATTTTAATATCAACATATACTAACTGACTTACCACAGTATTGAAGGCGTTCAAATGCTCTACCACCGAGTCTCCATCTCTCATCCTCAAGTTATACAGCTTCTTTCTCAGGAATAGTTTATTTACCAGGGACTTAGACTGATACAACTTCCCCAACTTTTCCCATAAATCCTTAGTTGTAGCTTCCTCTGACACATTCAGTAATACTGAATCGGAGAGACACAGTCGAATTGTGCTCTTTGCCTTCTTATCCATCTTTTTCTAGTCATCTGCAGAAGTTCCTGTAGGTGCAGTACCTGGATCTACTGCGATCCACTGATCTCTGTCCACCAAAATATCTTCCATATTGAGCTTCCACAGCTCAAATCTTTTCCCATTAAACTTCTCGATCTCCATCTTTGAATTGCTTGCCATTTCTTTTCACCTGAAAAATAATACCGCAGATCTCCCACTGTAACAAGGCTTATCACAGTCCCGAGCCAAACCCTTGATGACAAAGGCGTCCCCCTTAAGCCAATAAAGATCTGAGACCAAACATAAATTCTAACCTTGTACAATACCTACTGCAAACTGATATTCAAAAAAGAACAGAAAAGATACAATGGCAAATACAAACATTACACAGAGATTTTTCACCTGGAAACCCAAACCGGGAAAACCAGCATATATTATATTCATACATTATGTTACATTGTTTACAATACAATATACATATAGGAGCTAGCGGCATCCAAAACCCTAACCCAATGACCTGGATTAGTCCAAAACCCTAATTCCTTAACCGGAAATAGAAAACCATCGGCAAAAAACCATGTGCTGGAAAAACCACCTAAATATCATGTGGTCCCGGAAATATGTGGTCCCGGAAATATGTCGTCCCGGAAATATGTTGTCCCGATAATATGTCGTCCTGGAAATATGTCGCCCCAAAAAAAAAAAAATCGGGGGCGCTGCCCCCGAACCCCCCTGCGTGCCCAGCGCAGACGCTCAAACACTACTACTTGTGCAAAGAATATAACACATACCCAATACTCAATTCTAGGGGGGAGATGAAGGGGTTGCAACCATTATGCCTTATTTTAAGAGGTTGTTTTTGGGATATTTCAATTGGTTATAGGTTGGTTCGAGCTACCCTCTATCCATGGCAAGGTACAAGGTCAATCTTGTATGTTCAGTTAAATCCTCATTTGATCCTATCCTCTCCTCAAAATTATCCTATGGTTGTTATGCCTCAACTTCTATATAATGAAGGCCATTCTTGGGTGAAAAGGAGAGAGAACTTTAGAGTATCATACTATTGATCTTGTGACATTCAAGGGGATGGAAATGAGATCTTGGAGGAGATATTGCAACATAGACATCAAGGTTGTAAATGCTTCATTACTTATTTCTTTCCATACAATATAACTTGGCATATTCCCCTCATGCTTATCTTGTTCAATGTATGCATGTCTATTTTTTCTTATCTCAAAGTAGATAGCTCTATTTTTCTTAACAATATATAGTGGAAGAAGCAGGTGTTGTTTTGTCTCTTGCAGAAATCCTCTTGCACCGGGAGATTGGACATCAAGATCAATAGTTGGAGCAGCGACGACAACCAACTGAAAGGAGGCAAGCCATCTACCTTGTTCTCTCATCTTCTCTTTCCATTTTGTTTGTGGGTATATAAAGTAGACCTAAAGATAAAGTAGGAAACCATTTGTTACTTTGTATCTTGGATTAAAGGAGTCTTGATCTAAGGGGGGTTTCACCTATCCATAAGGGAAAATTTTCCACAACAAAAACTAGCAACCATATTGGGGATCTTATTAGTTAAACTTTCTGGGAAAAATTGTGTGAGATTTTATGAAACATCTGACATTTTGAGTGGACACTCCACCCATCATCACAGACAGATAATGCGATAATGGTAGTGAAGGGAGTGTTGGTATTGATGATTTATAGGAGGATACTAGGGATACTATGGATCGTTCATATTGATCTTTCGTTAGTGTTTTCTAGCCCTTTAAATTTTTGGTTTTTGCTTGATCTTTTTGGATTATATGCATCTTCTTCGAATTCTCTCATTCCCTCATCATCATTGGGAAGATTGTTGAGTCAAGAACCTGATGCTTTCTCAGATCTGGGAGGTTTGTGTCTTTTCACCACTTCCCAGACTTCATACCCCTGTATAAGGGAATACAAGGTGATGAAATCTTGATTATACCCCTCTCTCGGTGTCTTGGGGAGTGATGAAACCTTGATTATCGCCATGTCTGTAGTGTTACAGGGGAGATAACATCTGGATTATATCCCTCTCTTTGTGTCTTGGGGAGCGATGAAACCTTGATCATCACCATGTCTACAGTGTTACAGGGGTGATAATCCTCTCTCTGAGAGGGTTTTGATATTTCATTGTCTCTTTTTTGTCATATTTTTATCTTGGAACCTTATATCATATCCCTTCATGCATGATTCTGTCTTTGATTGATTAAAGTTTAGTGATTATCATATTTTTTTGCCTCTTTCGAGTTCCCATCTCCTATCAAATTTTGAAGTGTACATGATTGTCCTAGGTTAACTTGATCCTTTTTCAAAGTCTATGTCATCAGTAGTTTGATCATCATCAGTTGTAGGCATTCAAATTTTTGTCACCTTGATTCCAAGGCCTTGTAGGTGTTTTACTTGTTTTATTTTGGAGTCCTTTTCATTGATTTGGGGATTGAATATGTTGCATTAATCCTTGTTGTTGAGTTTCTCACTCTTATCCTCTTGGGAAAACCTATGATCCCTTGAGTGAACTCCTAAAATATTTGGCCTTGCTTCAAATTTGCATTTCTCTTTGATCTTTGCTACTTGAATTTTGATGTTTCAAAAAGTAATTTTCCCTTACTTTACATTTTTGGGTTCTTGTTTGAACATGTGTTGGAGGCATTTTTTCATTTTAACTCTTTGATTTCTTGTCAAATTTTTGAGTGCATGTTTTGGTTTCATCTTGCATCATGATCCTTTGCATCGTCATCAAATTCTTTTGTTTCACTTGAAAGTAAGGAAGCAAAAAAGAGTTGCATTTGAAGTTATTTGATTGCATTTGAAGAAAAAAAAAATTTGTGCATCCTAGAGGGGCATAATCAAGCTATCACTTTAGAGAGAAGTAAATTGCATTGGGAATATGCATTTTGGAAAGCAAAAGACTCTCCTATTTACCATATCTAGCATTCATCGAAAATGAAATCTTTGCATTTCATTTTTGTGCACAGTTTAGAGTCGGGTCATAACACCATCTAGTACAGTTCTGCTTACCCTATTGAGTAACAAACAGTCATTAAAAGGAACGAGGAACATAATCTAAAATTGATTAGATTTTTTTCTCTTTGATAGAAAACCAATAAGTCTAGGATTTTAGGGCCTTGATAGTAGGGTGGAGAGTTAACTCTTCAAGGCCATGGGAACGAGACTATAGAATACTAGAGAAAATCTAGTAGTAATAATTAACGTTAGTTGGGAAAGCTCCTCTCACACAGGAATCAAACAGGAGGTCAAGCGAGGCGATCAATTGATACTTCCCCTCTCTTTTTTTCCTAGTGGAACTATCGCAAGTATGGGGCTTTGAAGAGTGGTAGATCCTCGAGCTGACGCCACTTCTTCTTAGTTTTGGGTCACAAATTTGTGTCTTTCATTCCCATGCCCATTTTCTAGTATTGACTATTGACTATACCCACAGGTCATTCATTGTGAATTGGTAAACATAGTAACCTCTCCTAGGATTCCACACAGGTGACTGCAACGTGGATTCCTTCTGCAAGGAAGGGTCCTTTTGGTACTTCCAATATATGTTCAATCTCCTCTTTAGCGAACGAGGAGGGTATTTTCCTATGGGATCTTACTTGCACCTTGGGGAATTGTTGCATGAAGGTTATTGTAATTTTTTCTCGTTTCTTCGTTGACAACCTCATCTCTTGTCTCCAGAAGATCTTTACTTCCTTTCTCCCTTTCATAAGGGATTTGTTTTCTTGTTCGTATCTTGTAGATACTTTGGTAATGTGTGATCTCATATGGATGAAGATTTGCAATTGTTGGAAGACATTATTGTTTTTCATAAAAAACATACAGTTGCTTCCCATGAGACCTCTCTCAACCAACCATTGGTTGATGAAGTGGTCGGTCCAATTCAATCCTCGGTCGATCGCACTCTTCCCTTGGAGAGTGAAGCGGATACCACTCAACTTTTTCTTATCACTTCATATTCCTATGGACAAGAGGGAATTTCACCCATTTCAATAGAACCCCCTCCAAGTATTGATCTCATTTCCTTTAACTGGAAAAGGTTAGTGGAGCCTCGCCTTCCTTCTTACATGCCTTTCCAAACCACTGTGCAGGTTTGTGATACAATCACGCATCACACTCTTGTAGATGAAGGTTCTTTTGTTAGCATTCTATCCTCAACCACTTGGAAAACTATGGTTTCCCCTCAGCTTGTGTCAGTTACCCATCACCTATTGGATTTTAATAGAAGATTCAATGAACATTTAGGGATCCTTCCTCAGCTTCCCATCACCTTAGGAGGGAAAATTGTCTGTATCAATGTTATGGTATTTCAAGGTCCGTATGACTTTAATTTAATCCTTGGGCGAGACTATGCCTATGCTATGAAACTTTTCATGTACAAAATATTTAGAGTTATGCATTTCCCTCATAATGGAAACGTTGTGACCATTGACCATCTTGTGTTTGTTAGTCCTTATATGACTACTGACCATTCAACTACATTGAATGTTACTTATATGAAATTGATATCCCTCACACCATAGTTTAATTATGTGGTATCATGTCCCATGCCTTCAACTATTAATGATAAGGAGACTCTCATTGTATGCTCAACTTCTTTAGACTCATATCTGATAGTTGACATGGTGAACCCCTTCAATGGGAGCTTTGGAGCATGATATTTCCCCTGTTACCACTATTGAGTCTCTTGACATACATTATTTCCAGAGCATTATTATTTTGTCCGATGAAGACCTCTTGGAATCCATGATCAAGGTTCATGAGCATAGTTTGCTTTCTATGTCAAGCTCGTTAAAAAATGAAATAGATGACCATGAGAATAGTTCGCTTTCCATGTCAAGCTCATTTGAAAATGAAACAGATAACCATGAGAAAAGTTCATTGTCTGTGTCAATATCATTAAAAAATGAAACAGACTCCCCTCCAATTGATTTGAGTCTTCCATTAGATATAGTACATGAACCTTCCTTTCCTCCACCTATGTCAGTTGATCCTCTTTCTTCCTCTCTCTCTGGTGAACCTATTCCTATTATTATCTAGGAGTGTAATTAGATGCAGAAGAAGAGTCGGTTGAGGAAACGAAGCTTGGGGGGGACGTCTCCAACCTCTGGACATCATGTTGAAGCTAAGCTACTAGCTTATTTCGATCATGTTGGGGGAAAAGTACCAACCTCTTGATATAATGTTGGGAAAAACCCACCAATCGGTATCACTCAAAGTACCAACCCATGGACATCACGTTGGGAAGAAACCTGTCAATGGGTATCATTCTGAGCATAGTTCATTTTCGATTTTGAGCTCGTTAAAAAATGAAACCAACCCCGATCACATTTGCATTCTTTGTTTCGATCTCGTTAAAAAATGAAGCAGACACTTTGAGCATATTTCATTCTCTGTTTAAATCTCGTTAAAAAATGATGTATACATATTATTGTTTTCTTAATGGTTGTTCTTGCTACTTCTTATTCACTATTATTTGTCACGTCCCTTGCTTGTGGCCATTGCAATTATGTTTGGCGCTATTCATTTGAAACATGCTGCTACCATTTTGTAGTTACCCTCTAGACAGACACATTGTTGTGAGTGGTCCTCACTTTTCATGCCTACTTGCTATGCCCTCTCACATTCATTTCTTAGGAGTCGTTTCGCCCATTGGAACTAAGTTGTATGCCACTCATTCTCTCTAGAAAATCTTAGTATTTTTTCTTTATTGTGCTCGTAAATACATGAGAATAAGTTATCGAGTATACTTTTATCACTTTTTGGGGCTTGTAAAAAATTTACGAAAAAGGAACTCTTTGGAGTCTCCTTTAATCTTTTTTCAGACTCTCTAAACACGAAAATATTTTTGAGTGAGCTTGTTTCCTTTCACATTCATTAAAAGGATTTGAAATGGCATATATTTGGTGTAAGTTTAACCCTTTTTCAAACTGGATGGACTAATTATGAAAAAGGAATACTCTAGTCAACCTAGGCTAGAATAGTTCTCCCTTGTATTGTTTTATACTTTTTTAGGATCGGAAAACTAAATTTACAAAAAAGAACAACCCTAGAGTCTTCTTCAAGTTCTTTTCAAACTCTCTACACATGAAAACACTATCAAGCATATCTTCTCTGGGATCGTAAAATTATACATTGAAGGACCCATATGGGATTGAACCCCTCCTTCTTTAGGTTCGTTAAACATGTGATGAGGGACTCATCGAAGATGGGTTGTATCAAGGATATGTTATCCTCCTCAAGCTCGTTAAAAAACAAAGAGGTACTCGTCATTCACGATGGGGAAAATTTAAGGGAAGTGGGTCAATTTTTTGGAAATCATTATGGAAGTTATTTGTTGTCACCCTTGAACATGGTACTTGTTTGTGTATTGTCTTACGATTGGGCAATTTTCTTGTCTTTGAGTCATACTAATACTATGAGTCATTATACTCCTTCGGCCCACTCAAAGCGTTCCCTAGTTATCATCGCACTATGTTTTGGTCTACCTCTCATCGAGTCAATGTTGTGAATTCATTTATCATTCCTCACAATGTTCAAGGGAAGTTTCAGGCCAAATCAACCACTCTTAAGTGTTACCAACCTTCGTCCTCGTGTCAATTTGTGCCCATTTGATCTATTATCTTACATCACTTTCCTTTTTAAGTTTTGTGTCGATGATTGGGGACATATCATGGCCCTCCTTCGATGATTTTGTTCATGTCAACTTCAACACATTATCTAGGAATTAGACTTAGAAACCATTTAGTACCTTGGAATTTGCATGCCCCAATGGCAGGTCTCCTTGATTTCGACAATAGGTTTACATCATTGGTCTTTGATCGAATGATTACATGAATGTTCTACTTCAGCTCATTTATTCACATTTTCTATAATGTACTAAGGTACCTTAGGAGTCATTGTCATCATTGGTGATTACCTTCACAAGTGTTAACAGTATACATCAATGACTAGTAATCAATTGGTTCATACCATGTTCGACATCAACACATCTACTCACATGGATATAATCGTATCGTTTCAAGATCGGTATGATGATCCTAGGAACCCCTTAGGAACCCACCTTTGTTACGTGTCTCACCCAGGTTGTGATATAGATTATTTGAGTACTTAGAATATTCCAGTATGTCCAGCATGTCGACGATCTCATTGATATATATGTTGTCACATAGATCCACTTTGTATTGGTATGTGGCTATGTTTTTGTCATATCGTAGCTCCATTGTGTATTCTTTCATAGCTACAATTTGATCGCATCATGGAGGTATGGATACACATTGTATCTTTGGTGGTCATATCCTTAGTCAATGATTTCAGGGATCTGTGGTGTATTGGTCGGCAGCCATGCTTTGAGTCACTTTATTATGAGCATGGGTATTCCTACCTTAGGGATGACATGTATATACTATTTAATGTTTGTTTACAACTTCATTCCAACTCTCCTAATTCAGTACCCTTACATACATGTTTTTGTAAAGTGTTTCAGGCATCATTTTCTCTTTTGACCTCACACTTCAGGGGGCCTCTGTTACACACCCAATTTTTGCACTTTCTTCATCATGTGGGAGTGCTTTTCATAATCCCTAGACATGTTGGAGGGGAAACCTATCATTTGGAGGTTGAAATATTATCTTTCACCTTTAGTTTTTGGCCTTTTTTTAGTATCATTTCTCCCCTTCCGATATGAAGAGGAGGATGAACCCTTGTCATCACTCCTTGCTTAGTTCTAGGGGAGTGATATTATCACCCTATGCTCAATTCTAGTGGGGTGATGAAGTGGTTGCAACCATTATGCCTTATTTTGAGAGGTTGTTTCCATAATATTTCAGTTGGTTAGAGGTTGGTTCAAGCTACCCTCAGGGTCAATATTGTTTGTTCAGCTAAATCCTCATTTGATACTTTCCTCTCCTCAAAATTATCCTATGGTTTTTATTCCTCAAATCCTATATAACGAAGTTCATTCTTGGGTTAAAAGGAGGGAGAACTTCAGAGTATCATACTACTGATCTTGCGGCATTCAAGGGGACGAAAAGGATAGCTTGGAGGAGTTGTTGCAACATCGACATCAAAGTTGTAAATGTTTCATTACTTATTTATTTCCATATAATATAACTTGGCCTATTCCCCTTATGCTTATGTTGTTCAATGTATGCACGTCTATTTTTCCTTAGCTCAAAGTAGATAGGTTTATTTTTCTAAACAATATATAGTGGAAGAAGGAGGTGTTGTTTTGTCTCATGTAGAATTCCTCTCACACTAGGAGCTTGGACATCAAGATCAAGATATGGAGCAATGAGGACAACCAACTAAAAGGAGGTAAGCCATCTACCTCGTTCTCTCATCTTCTCTTTCCATTTTGTTTGTGGGTATATAAAGTATATATAGAGGGAAATTAGGAAACCATTTGTTACTTTTTGTCTTGGATTAAAGGAGTTTTGATCCAAGGGGGGTTTCACCTTTCCTCGAGGGAAACTTTTCCACAAAATTCCTGAACAATTCTTGAAAAAAATTATTGGTGAAAGTTAGATCACATTCGGAGACAATAGAATGAGAAATGACATGGAGTTTGAAGATATTATCCATAAAATTTTGAGCCATTGTGGATGTGATGAATGGGTGTTGAAGAGAATATAAATGAGCATATTTGGAAAGATGATATACTACAACCATGATGACAAGATTATTTCCCAATTTAGGTAAGACAACAATCAAGTCCATAGAAATATCCATCCAAATAGTAGGTGGAATCGGGAGTAGTTGGAGTGTGCCTTAAGATTTGATTGTTTCACCCTTATTTTATTGACATGTATCACACTCAACCACAAAGGTGTGTATTTTATGTTTCATACCTTCCCAGAAAAAAAATAACATTTGACCCTTTCATAGGTTTTGGTAAACCCTGAAAGCCTAGTTGTGGGTGAAGCATGAAGCTCAGAAAGAATAGTGGATTTAAGGTTCAAATGTTTGCTTAAATACAGGAGACCTTTATAGTGAACCTCTTCATTATGCCAAGAGTAGCTTGGATAAGCTTGAGAATCTTGTTGCAATTGTTGGATGAAGCTAGAAATTTTGGAGTCTTGCAACCATTCATGGCGAATGTCTTGAAGCCAATCTATGACAATGAAAGAGAGGGAAAAGAGTGACCCTTAATATTCATATTTCATTGAAAGAGCATCAACAACCACATTTTATTTTCCCTTCTTGTAAATAATCTCATAATCATATCCAAATAGATTGGTCACCCATTTTTGTTGCTCTAAGGATGAAATTATTTGTTCCAGAAAATACTTGAGGCAATGATGATCAGTTTTAATTTGGAAGAAGTTCCCTATTAGATAAGGACATCATATATCCATTGCATGTAGAATAGCCAACATTTCCTTTTCATAGGTTTATTGGCCCAAATATCTCTATGAAAGTTGTTTTCTATTGAAATCCAAAGGTTGGCCATCTTGCATGAGGACTACCCCAATCCTTTCCTTGAAGCATCACATTACAGGACAAAATTCTTGGTGAAGTTTGGTAGTACCAAGACAAGAGTCATGCACATAGCCTATTTCAAGGTGTGGAAAGATTGATCATTTGTGGGAGTCCAACTAAAAGCATTATTTTTAAGGAGAGTAGTGAGAGGAGCTGAAATTTTTCCAAAATTCTGAAAAAAACTCGCGATAATAGCTAATTAAACCTAGGAAACCATGAAATATTTTAATATTTTTAGGGTGAGGCCAATCCTTCATAGCTTCAATTTTATTAGGAACCACCCCTACAAAACCCTTTCCAACAATATGACCTAGGTACTCAACTTCAGAGGCTCCAAAAGAACATTTAGACTATTTGAGAAAAAGTTTATGCTTAGATATTAGATGTAGAACTTGATCTACATGGGAGAGATGGGCTTTCCAATTTTTACTATAGATGAGAATATCATCAAAGAAAACTAAGAGAAAATGAGGGAGGAAAGGACGGAAGACATGATTCATGAGACTTTGAAAAATGGAGGGGAAATTACACAGGACAAAGAGCATGACCAAGAACTCATAGTGACCCTCATGAGTTATAAATATTTCCTTGCGAATGCATTCCTCTTTCATATGTATATGGTGGTATCCAAAATGAAGATAAATTTTGGTAAAGTACTGAGCACCACTCAATTCATCGAAAAGGTCATCAATGATATGAATGGGAAATTTTTCTTTGATTGCGAGTTTGTCGAGGGCATGAAAATCAAGACACATTCCCTAAGTGCCTTATTTATTGAGTACCATGACTATAGGATAAGAAAAGGGGTTGGTACTAGGATGAATAACACCCTCTTCTAGCAACTCTTGAACAATTTTCTCAATTTATTTTTTTGGGGCAAAGGGATGATAATAAGGGTGAACATTGGGAGGAAGACTACTCAGTAGGAGAAGGATGGAAACGTATTGAGCACCACTCAATTCATCGAAAAGGTCATCAATTATAGGAATGGGATCAAGTTTGGTAAAGTATTGAGCACCCCTCAATTCATCCAAAAGGTCATCAATGACAGGAATGGGAAAATTTTATTTGATTGTAAGTTTTTTAAGGGTGTGAAAATCAGGACACATTCACCAAGTGCCTTATTTAATGAGTACCATAACTATAGGAGAATAATAGGGGTTAGTACTAAGATGGATAACACCTGCTTCTAGCAACTCTTAAACAATTTTCTCAATTTCATTTTTTTGGGCAAAGGTATGATGATAAGGGAAAACATTGGGAGGAAGACTGCCCAGTATGAGCAAGATGGAAAAATACTAAGAACCACTAAATTCATCCAAAAGGTCATCAATGACAAGAATGGGATCGATTTTGGTAAAGTACTAAGCACCACTCAATTCATCCAAAAGGTCATCAATGACAAGAATGGGATCAAGTTTGGTAAAGTATTGAGCACCACTCAATTCATCCAAAAGGTCATCAATGATAGGAATGGGAATTTTTTCTTTGATTGTGAGTTTGTTGAGGGCGTGAAAATCAGGACACATGTGCCAAGTGCCTTCTTTATTTAGTACCGAGGCTATAGGAGAAGAATAGGGGTTGGTACTGGGATGGATAACACTTTCTTCTAGCAACTCTTGAACAATTTTCTCAATTTCAATTTTTGGGGAAAAGGGATGACGATAAGGGAGAACGTTTTGAGGAAGACTAACCAGTATGAGCAATATGGAATGATCATGGACACTACAGGAAGAGGGAAGTCCATGGGGAGTGTTAAAAATATCTTGGTGTTGGGAGAGTATATATTGGAGGTCGGGATGCATAGAGGATGTCTCAACTACTTGAATATAACAGAGTTGAGCAATAATGTTAGAATAACATTTTTTGAGTAGATTTTCCATGATGTGGGAACTAATGATATCAAGGGAGCCTATTGTGATTCCTTGTAACTGATATTGTTGTCCCTCCTATTGGAATTGCATGGTTAAGTCCTTAAAATCCATGGTGATGGGGCTTAGAGTGCATAACCATTCTTCACCAAGAACAATGTCAGAATTGCCCATGTCGATAGAACACATATGAGGTTTCAAGTGGTATTGACCAATTTGTAGGCTCACATTTTCACAATGCCCCCCACATTTCATGGAACCTGCATTGGCAATCATGATTTGAAATTTGTTGACTGCGCTGATATAGAAATTGGTTTCTTCGAAAATGTGACGATGAATAAAATTATGGGTGTTGTCATTGTCAACTAGGATGATGAATTTCCTATGCTTAATGTAACTTGATGGTTTGGAGAGAAGAGAAACCAGTGAGAGCGTTTAGCAAAATCAGCAGTTCAACTTCTAGTGGATCAAAGGGTGGAGTAATAGCATCGGCTTGGGGTAGATTTTCCATGGGGGAAACATCGGTATCCTCATCAAAAAAATCCTCAAAAATGGCCATAAAAAGCTTGTGGTCCTTACATTTATGCCCTAGAAAATATTTCTCGTCACAATTATAGCAAAGACCCTTGATTTGGCATTCATCCATTTCTTCCCGAATTAATCTATGGATCTTGAGAGGAGTGTCGGGAGGAGCGGGATTGGTGGGTCTATGGAGAGGAAAAAAGGAGGGTTTTTTTTATTTTGGGAGGAGACAACTTGTTTTTCTTCCTTGTATTTTTTAGTAGCTTCCAACCAAGTTTGTGTGAGATCCATTATGACATGGGCTTGGATTTCATCCTTCAAGTCATTGATAAAGCATTCCCTGAAAAGGAATCTAACATTCCCTCCGTCTGAAATGCAAGTCCTCAAAGGTGGAAATAAATTCTTCCATTGTGCCAAACTATTTCAACTTGGTCAAACATCCCAAATGGTGGGTGTCAGTGTCAAATCATTCATAAACATCGGCAACAAATTGTGTCCAAGCAACATACCCTTGGTGTGAATTTTTACGCCATTTCCACCATCATCGATATTTTGGATCTAGATAGAGGATATCGTAATGGAGTTTGGCCAATTCATTAGTAATGTCATGCAAGGAGAAATAATGTTCCATTTGAGTGACCCGGCCCATGGGATCCGAACCATCAAATGTTTTCACCTCAATTCTAGGAAGACGCAGTTAGAGATGAATATGATTGGAATGAAGGGCATGGAAATTGGAAGAGTTGGCATCTTTATGCTAGGAAGGTCGTTTAGAGGAGGTAGGGTTTAGGGATTAGCTCATCAATTTTTTGAGTTTGTCTTCGATGATGGCATATTGATCCTTGAGGGTGGCATATTAGTCCTTGAGGATATGAACTGAGGAATTGAGGGAGCTAAGGTTGGAAGTGATTTTCGTGATGTCTTGCTTGCTCTAGGTGTTGTTGGCAATCAAGCCAATGATTTCTTGGTTGTTGATAAGAGCTATTTGTGAATAGTCAAAAAATGGGTAGGCGATTATGCACATAAAAAAGGTTTACACGTGAAGGGTACCATGATGTGTTAGGACAAGAGAGAAATCCAGTGGGATAGGTATAAAATAAGGGTACCAAGAATAGTGGGTGGGTCCATGGAAAAAAGGATTAAAAGTGATAGGTACCGCAACGATCAAGGAGAAGAGACGAATTCAGTGCAATAGGTCTCGAATAAGGGTGTCGGTGGGACCGCTATACTCTTTTTTTTCTTCTTGTTTTACTCATGCAGAGTTATACTCTAGATGAAGGATATTGTAGTGATGGAATGCCCAAATTGTTAACAGGGAAAATTGTGTAGGAATTTCACAACCTGGATGCAAGAAGCAGGGTTGCGCGATAAGAGTTCCTTTCTATTGTTGTTATGTTATGCCCCTTTCCCAAGGTTTAGGTTTTCCATGGTTCCTACAGACAATGGTTTTCCATGTGCTATAGCTCTCTGATATACGTGTGGGGTCCAACAGTAGTTCTCGACCCAATATCCCAGAGCACCAACTAAGGAGGTTCGACCATACCCTTAGTCATACTACCCGATTACCCAGATACTAGAGAGTTTTCTTCCAAAATGTTGTTTTTGGTGCCACTATAGCAGTCAGGTGGTCGATAGGCTGATATAAAGTTGGTTTCAAGAGACTTAGGGGACTCCCTATATATACACGGAGGTACGTGGGAGTGATGGTCATGTATAGGTGTTGTTTGATGTGGTACTCCTCGAAGGGATACCAACAATGGTTACAGAGGTTTCCAACAAGGTGAAATATTTGTTTCAAGTAACTCGTGAAACCATCTGTATTTCCAGTTTGTAGTCTTCCCTAGCTGCAATTTTACTTGTCGAATGACATATCTCTGTGCTTTGAAGATGCCAACAATACACATCACTACCCAAAAAAAAATGTCCCAAAATTTTTGTAGAGGGAAGTGCTTTGATACGACTTGTAAGGTACCAAATGTGTTATATAAAACAAAAATAGAAATATTACAACAAACACTAGTCGATTAGAAAAATATTGATATTAATAACACTAACAATGATACATTTATTGATAGAAATCTAAGTTCAATTACCTATTCGAGGGGACAAACTCCAACAAAGAATATCTCTATTACAATAATTCTCAAGACAAGACTTCCTCGTGCCTTCTACTCCTATTTGTACTAATTATATTTTCTAAAGAACATTTTAGAGGAATATTTTTCTAGAAGCAGAACCTTCTATTAAGTCTTCTTACATTAGACTTGTTCACATTATTATATAGGCCTTATTTACTAATTTCATCCTTTATTACATAGAAAACAAATTATTCGACCTACACGAGGGGTTAGGGAGGTTAGGTTCCTAACATATCCATGGTATATACATGGGAGATATTTAAATCTATAATAAAAATGGATATGCATATGTGGGCACATATAAATATGTCTTCCAATAATTAAAACCATGAAATGTATGTTTTGTTTTCTTCTTTGAGTGGCTACAAGATTGGTGGTGATCGATTCCCTCCTTTGTGGCATCCTAAATCTACAACACAAGGATCTACAAATTATCTACACCATTAATTCGAAATTTCTTCAACCTTGTAGCTTGTGGACCTAATCCTATAACAACTTGTTCACACATAAGCCATTATTTCAAAATTAAATACATAATACACAAATTCTCCTAATGTTAATCATAATTCAATGACATACTAAGAAATGTAATGGAAACTACTTTGAGCCTAGATCCCACATATGAACATAAAAATGGGCTATTGTAAGGTTATGAGTAAATGAAAAGGGATTAAAAATAAGGAAAAGAGGAAGTAAAATATATCAATTTTGTTACTCGTCAATCTCATTGCAAATCAACTTGTTTTTCAACACTTACAAAACTTTTCCTTGATTTAACTCACCACCAAACATCAATACAAAATAAGTGATATTCGTGATTTTTACAAACATTAACTCATGTGGTTGTGTGTAGCACCAAAATCACTATAAAACGTATTTATAAAAGAATTAACTTTTTGTGTCTCACTCAAATAGTCCTCAATACCAAATGTGCATAATCTTCGATGCATTCTCAATAAATTCTTCATGGCATCACTCCACCACCCATAACTATCATCTTCAACAACTTGAGCAATCTAATCAACTAGTATACTTCTCCAACACAAATAATATTGTAAACCCGCGGCGACATTGCTCTTTAGCATATGAAATAATTCCCTTGTTTATCAACTCCAAACCTGGTATGAACCTACATTGCAAAGTCAAATAATTCCACACATTCAAACACAAAACATTGACTGAAACAACCATATCACCATTGTTGTGTCCTCTCAAGCAGAGTCATGCATCATATGTCTCCTTAATACCAATAGAAGAACTATCAATTGGCACAAAAATGAAATTTCATGCAATAAAACAGGTTAGAAAAGGTAAGAAGTTGAATATGGTGGGATCCTCCCTTGGGAGTAATGGGGGTTGAAGGACCCACTAGAGTTAATAATAAGGTATGTATGGTATCCATTTAATGTAAAATGGATTGGGTTCACTGTGTTTATTAATATTAAATTTACATATTAAGTAGTGATGTTCATGTTTATAAAATATCTATTTCATACCATTTTTGAAAAATTGATCATTTTCATATTAAAAATATATACATTTCTATATTTCTATATTAATATTTTGAAAATGTGTGTTTTGAAATAGTATTCTCTATAAAAAAAAACATCATTTTCATGTTATTTTAGATAATATTACAAGTATTCCCTAGATTTTCCATTTAAATCTCATATTTATCATCTTACAACATTTTTGCACAAGAGAAAGGAAGAGATCATATTTATCCTTAATTGTGATGTATTCTCTTCACACTTCATTGTGAGTTATGTATGATGGGGCAAGGGTATTGATTGTTCAACATTTTCTATGCCCTTACCTATATAAGGGGGTTAGTGATTGAGGGTAGTGTGTATTACTTAGGTGAGTCCACTCATCAATAGTTTAGATGTTATTCCTTTCACAAATTAGATGTGAATGTGTCTAAACTTGATTATGGTTAGATGGTTACCAAGGCATGTATGACAATCTAACATAGATAATCAGTCATTAGGTTTTATCCAAATTTTATGTTTCTTTGAATTTGGGTGGTTGGGTTATGAACCCTATAATTCCTTGTGATGTAGGTGAACTAAATGTTAAATGTTATGTTATTATACTTGTCATTTGAATAAAATGGCACAATCCTTGTCCTTAATCAAATTGAGTAGTTTAGGTTGTGTTTTTATTTGGTTAGGTAACTCTATGTCTCTATTTTGACTCAAGAAAATGGTGTTCATTTGTTGTTACCTCTAAATTGTTTGTGAGTGTGTCATTATTAACCTAGTTTCTCTTTGAGTCAAGATTGGTTATGTTCAAGTTGTCCTTGAAGTTCCCTTAAGAACCATATTCAAAGTATAAGTCATGAACGATGGATTTCTAATGGTTTATTGTTCACATCATTCTACATCATGTAGAGTGTGCCTTTGTAAATGTAGCAAATGAAAGGTTTTATCATATGAATTTATCCTCACAAATCACAGGACCACAGGGCTTGTGTTATGAAAAATGTGTCATGCATGATGTTAGAACAAAGGAATGAAAGAAGGATGACATACTACAACCTTGAAAATTGTGTTATGTAGCATGTGAGGTATCTCCTCCATGGGGGTACCATTCAATGGGATGGGGGAGATATTAACCCCACATCTTGCAACCTGCAAGGTTAAAAAATATGGTTCATGTCAGTTTGGTATGTCGAGGATTTTCCACATGCATGCAATCTTAACAAGACCAAAGGAACTTTCAATTTTTACACCCCATGATACATGACATCAAAGGCACTCCCAAAGTTAAAAAGGGGGAAAAAAGGACCAATCATATAGGGTATGACTAAAGAGATGAGTCAACAAGAATAAATACAAATGGATAGCTAAAAAAAATTATTCACCAGTAAGATTAAGAATTATAAACAAAGGTGATTGGAGTGAATTCAAACATAGCTTAGAAGATTGCATTGATGGTACATGCATTCAATTCAATATTCTCTATGATTTGGTTAAGTGTGTGAAGCATAGAGGCTTGAGAATAATGAGAAGCAATATAATTTTACATTGTCATTTCACAATAATCCTCCTAAGAAGGATAAGTTATCTGAGTTTTTTGTTGGAGAAATAACAATTTGCTAGCATCAAAATCTAGTCTAATATATTCCAAGATTACAATCACATGTTTTCTAAAAACAAGAAAAGAAACAATCTATGGGTGTCAAGTGTAGTGTAGGATAGATGCATTGGAGAAGAATTCAGCGTTAAAGAGTTGATATAGTTATGTGCAACATGTTGAGGAAAAGATATGAAATGATATTACTCAAACATTTTCAGATCCTGCTTGGCTAAAGAAAGATAAACGGGAATATCACCCTATGCTTATAGCCATCAAAAATGGTATCATAATTCACAAGTATCGATTACAAGTGCTTAGGATGGTTTTTTTTATAAATAAAATCTTGCTGGCAAATTCATTATTTATGTAATTTTCTGAACATAACATATGTTGAAACAAATATAGAGACAAAAGTAAAGACACCAAGTCAATAATCAAAACAGATGAGACATAAAGCAATCATTTATTTCATTCCAATTCATCAAAAGAATCGTCCTATTTACAAAATTCCCTGAGGAAGTTTTGGACCAAAGTCAAACTTAGATGTCCCCAATGAATCATACAAAAGGACTTCTGACAGAAAGTAAAAAACTGAACTTTAAAAGTTGGATCAGCTTTCCACAGATTTTTTTCCACTCGACTCTGCACAATAGCCTTTGTCAGTCATGAAATTTAATTCGCAAACAAACAAGTCTACACAAACTATCAAAGATAGATCAACACCTCTGAAAAATAAGTGTTTGAATGGTGTAATTCAGCCATGAATCTTGTTGTCTAAGATAGGACCCTTCTATCATAAAAGAGAATTAGGCTTCCAATGAATTAAAGAATGAATGAAAATTGAATTATCTCAACAAAACTCAAAGCGCAGACCTTAGTATGCTTCTCCTTATATTCCCCCCTTGTTCCTCCTTTTCCTTTTTCCTTTAAGAAAATTAGAATTGGTTGAAGTAGTTGAACTACTTCTTTAGTTAAGTTAACTAAAACTCAACCAACGTTTTAGTTAAGGGGGAAAAGTAATAAAATCATAACAAGGGTTTTTAATAAATAATAACTAATAGGTGGGACCCCTTGTGACTCCCTTTAGTTCTTTAACAATCATAATACAACTAGTTAATCAAACAAAACATCCCTCCTTGTGACTCACATCATCACATTCATATTTTGACAATTTATATCAATGATAATTGAAATTATTTCCAAAAATATATTACCATATATCCAAAAAATAGTGTGTTGTCCAAAATTTCAGAACTCAACTATCCTCAACAATCAATAAATAAAACACTTAAAATCCATTTTTTCCACTCTAGGAGGCAATCTTTCCCTTGTTTTTGTTGTCACCTTTTGATCTCTCTGAATTT
>ML795734.1:34439-76643 GCA_009831015.1 Picea engelmannii | reverse complement strand
ATGTCAAAGGAAAAATGTCTTGTCATAGTATATTGACCTTGATTGATGGATCATGTATTGACCTTGATGTCAATGGATTGATGTAAAGATGACTCATTAATGTCTTGTCATGGTTGTACAAATGGATGAACTCCAAAGTGGTCCCCTTATGGTGAAAGCCCTCACAGGAAGACGCTTGGCGGTGAACTCCAAAGGTCATGGTTGTACAAATGGATGAACTCCAAAGTGGTCTCCTTATGGTGAAATCCCTCGGGAAGACGCTTTGCGGTGAACTCCAAAGTGGTCCCCTTATGGTGAAAGTCCTCACGGGAAGACGCTTTGTGGTTGAGTTATCCTAGAAGTATGGTTAGAGAACCCATGCTTAATTATGGAATAATGAGATGAAGATCACTGAATTTTTCAGTGAAACTATCCTAGATGGATAGCGCTTGTCATGCCATTTCTGGTAGTATGTGGAACATCACATAACTCCTCACGGTTTGGAAGTTATGGCCTTACGAAGTTGGAGGACCCTCATATGATGGCTAGAAGCCCCAAAAGGTCAAAGAAGTCAAAGTGCTTACAAAGAATAAATTATTTAAATAATAAAGTGAAGTGATAAAGTCAAAGAGGATTATTTAAATAATAAAGCAAATGGAGAACTTTCTAATTATGAAAATTGGTTAACCCTAAAATGAGGAAAGTGGGTTAAATGATAAGTGACTATTGGATATATGGACAAGTAGCAACGCTGGACACAAGTGACTATGTGGACAAAATGGCCTAGAAGATGCTTCTAAGGAAGCTACTTAGAGAGTATAAATAAGAGGCACGGTCTCTTGTGAGATATATCTCTTGAGCATATATTGAAGATCTATTCCGAGAGAGTGATTGATTGGAGAATCTCATGGACACATCAAAGTTTTCGTAAGTCTGTGATCTTGACGACAAAAGTTTCAGAAGTTCAGAAAAACTAGTGTTTGAAGGAGTACGCGAGCAACAGTGGGCCAGAGAGCATACACACGTGTGATACAGTGAGCCAGAGCACGTACACACGCAGGCTGAAGGAAGGCATAATACGTATAGTTGACGTAAGTCATGAAGACTTGAGTGTGAGCTGGTGTCAGACTCTTGAAGGTTGAAGCAAGTTCAAGATCTGCATTCTATGGGCTCATGTCTGCCATGAAAACTCTGGTATGGTTACATAGTTGTCTTGATGGATACTCTTGCTGATTGTATAGTGAATGCTTAAGGAATTGTTGGTATGGCTGTTGTGATATGGTTATGTTGGTTGATTGATAGAGTGAGTAACACTCTTATGATTCAGTACTGATATGACTGCCATAGTATACTGGTTGCTTATACATGATTAAGTAGCATTCATATTGTATGGTTGAGGAGCATGAGTAAGTTGTTGGAGAGCATATATATATTGTGATTGGTTATGGTTTAGATTGGACAGTGAAAGACAAAAGTGGATGTGACTGTAGGTTGCAGAGGATCTAAGTTTTACAAGTAAAGAAAACCCTAATTGCTTAGAGGGAATACGCAGGCTGTAGTACATACAGACCATGTACATACGTGAGCTGTACCACTGGCAGGGCACGTACATACGCGTGCTGCACTACTGCCAGGTCACATACCTATTGAAAGATTGGTATCTGTTGAGGATTGATTTATCTTTTCAGTTGGTGCTGAGTTGTGTAAGCTGAGTCTTGCATTGTAGAGTTGATGCTCTTGTGGAGTTGTAACTCTATTCAGTGGTTGTTGATAACCCAAGGATTGTAGTCTGTAATAAAAAAAAATTTGTACATACATCTTGTGTTATTTGTGTTCCTTGTGGTGATGACTTATTAATGATATATGTTCACATCTAATTGGTTATAAATGACAGTAATAAGTGATGAATAAATGGTGATTGCCAATTAAAGAGTTTTGTGAAGGGAAAAGTTTGATAAGAGCCCTACACTGATTCACCCCCCCTCTCAGTGTGGTCAGTGTGTCCAACAATCACTGCCTGTTGCTTACTCATCCAACTAATTGCTCCATCAAACATCTTGAACACATATCCATTGGTCGACCTTCTTCGGTTAAGATCTCCAACCCAATCGGTGTCGACAAAGCCATGTACATTTACTTCACTGTCAACTTCACGTTTTCCTTGGTAGCATATAGCATAAAATTTTGTGCTACATAAATACGTGAACACTCTCTTGACAACAATCACACGCTCTTTCCCAAATGTCGACATGTATCTACTCAATACTTCCATTGCATGAGAAATATCTGGTCGAGTGCAGATTATCATATACATCAGACTACTAACAACACTAGCATAGGGAACATGTGTCATGTTCTCCATTTCTTCCTGTGTCGTTGGACACTGTTCAACAATTAGTTTTTTTCCCACAGGAATTGGTACCTTGACTGGTTTGCAATCTTGCATGTTGAAATGCTTCAAAATTGTTTCAATATAATTTCTCTGATTTGACCATAGATTTCTAACTACCCAATCTCTCTTGATTTCCATTCATGTTGAACTTGGAGGACAACGACTTTTTCACCTTCTTTATTTTGTTCATGTTATTTCCGACCAACAACACATCGTCACCATATAAAGCTACATATATGAAATGATCGCCTTCTTCCTTGGAATATGCACAATGATCAACTTTTCTTTTCACAAATCCCAAACTAATGATGTATGTATCAAACTTCTGGTACCATATCCTTGGTGATTGCTTTAGACCATAAAGAGATCTTTTCAACTTGCACACCAACTCCTTTTTTCCCTTTACTGCAAATCCTTTAGGCTATTTCATGTAGATTTCTTCTTCTAGGTCCACATGCAGGAATGTTGTCTTCACATCCATTTGCTCTATTTCAAGATCAAATGCCGCACCCAGAGACATTAGTACTCTAATGGAAGTTAATTGTGCAATAGGGAAAAAAATCTCATTGAAGTTGACTCCCTTGACTTGGCAATACCCTTTCGTTGTTGGTCGAGCTTTGAATTTCTCGACTTAATCTATTGCGTTCAACTTCTTCTTGAACACCCACTTGCTATCGACATGTTTCCTTCCATTAGGTAGCTCGATCAAATCCCATGTCTCATTCTTGTACAAGGATTCCATTTCTTTGACCATGGCTTCTTTCCAAAGTTTACCCTCTGTTGAGTCGATTACCTCTCTGTCTGACTTGGGCTCATCGTCAATGGTAGATAACATGAATGCAAAACATAAATCGGGAGGACTGTACTTTTCAACTTGTTTCCTTACTCGTTCATACCTCATTACAACCAATTTTGGTCATTCCACCTCTTCATCTAATTCAATTGACTCATCTGAATCATCTTCTTCGTTCCTTAGTTCAAACACCAGTTTCTCCTCTTTAGACTTGAAAGTTCCACCGACTTCCATGAAGATCACATCTCGACTGTACACTGTTTTTCTCGATGCAAGATCCCATAGCTTATATCCTTTCATTCCATTTTTGTATCCAATGAAAATACACTCGACTTCCTTATTGCCCAGCTTGTTCCTCTTCTCTTTGGGAACATGCACAAATGCATAACAACCAAATACTTTGAGATGTGAAAGTGAAGGCTTCTTACCAAATCATGCCTCATGTGGATTTGAGTCGACTAGTGCTAATGAAGGAGATATATTTTCCAAATATTTTGTCGTGTCAATTGCCTTTGCCTAGAATTCTTGTGTGAGCTTGACACCACTGGGAATGCTCCTTGCCTTGTCCATCGACATCCTATTCATTCTCTCAACAATTCCATTTTGTTGTGGGGTATATGGTGTGGTATTTTGGCATGCTATGCCACATTGCTTGGAGAACTGCTCAAAATCCTTTTCATAGAATTCACCTACATTGCCAGTTTTCAACACCTTGATCTTCTTATCTATATGATTTTTCACAAGAGATTTAAACTCTTTGAATTTTTCAAAAACCTCTGATTTCTTCCTCAAGAAATATATCTATGTCTTCTTGGAAAAATCATTTGTGAATGAAACATAATATAGAGATACACCAAGTGAAGGACTGTTATAGACCCAAACAAATCAATATGAATTAATTTCAGAATCCCCTTTGTCCTTTTCATTCCAGATGGGAATCTAATCTAATTTTATTTTCCATATATGCATTGTTCACAAAAATCGACTTCCAAATTACAATAAGGAAAACCTTTGACTATACTTGTATTGTGCATAGCTCAAATTCCTTTTTTGCCAATGTGTCCCATCCTCTGGTGACATAACATGGTTGATTGACTTGATGAAGAATAATTGAGTTGGTTTGTATCGACTCAACCCGAATTGAGTTGAGTTGAGTCGACTTCGAGAACAAAATTGTTGTTGCATCTAGTGAAGTTGACAGTCCTTAACAACTTGTATATGGTTCCAATATGAAATCTTTTCATTAAAACCATCGCACCCTTGACCATTTTGCACATATCCTTATGAAATAGAGTGTGCACACCTGCATCACTCATCTTGCTGATAGATATCATTTTTTTTGCAAAATCCATAATATGTAGCACACTTGGAAGTGTTCTACTCCTGCCATCTTGCAATATTAGTCATATTCTACCTCGTCTAACAATTTTGGTTTTCAAGTTGTCCTCCAAGGACACATCTCCCCCTTCATAAATCTCATATTCATAGAAGCATTCTCTGTGAAGTGTCATATGAAAGGATGCTCCTAAGTCAATCAACCAAACATCATGATTCAATTGTGTATTGGTTGATGCTAGATACACATCACCTTTTATCCAGAGTAGTCTTTCTCTTTGTCACTTTCAATTTGTAGTCTCTCTTGTAATGCCTAGCTTTACCACATTTCTAGCATCTTCTCGTCCACTGAACCATGTATTTAGATCTACCCTTTGATTTAGACTTTAAACTGGAGAATTTGCTTTTATCTCTGTCGTCCAGTCAACCTCTCACTATCAAGGCATCCTTGGTCGATCCTTCCATGTTCTTTTGTCTAATTTCTTCTGACAATAGAGATGCAACCACGTCTTCTAGCACTAGTGGTCAAATTACTCCCTATAGCCACGACTAAGCTATCTTAGGAGTTTGACAAAGAACATGTCAGGGTAATACATTTATCCTCTCGAATGATTTTAATATCCACAGACAATAACTGAATTATTACCGTATTGAATATATTCAAATGATCTATTATCGATTTCCCTTCACTCATCCTTAGAAGATACATATTCTTTCGAAGGAACAACTTATTTACCAAGGATTTCAATTGGTACAAGCTTCCCAACTTGTCCCACAATTTCTTTGCTGTGCCTTCACCTGAGACATTCAACAATATTGAATCTACAAGATAAATTTGAATCATACTCCTTATCCTTCTCTCAAATTTCTTCAATTCTTCCCTCAACATAGCCATCAGAGTGGTTCCCGGGATTACTGCTACCCACTGTTCTCGATCTACAATGAGATATTCAATTTTAAGTTTCCAAAGCTCAAAATTATGGTCATTGATTTTTTCAATCTCTATCCTCGAAATGCTTGCCATTCTTTCAAGCACAACTTTAAAGATCTATGACTTACAACTCCTATTGGAATTAGGTTTACAACTCCTATTGGAATTATGTTTAGCTCAAATCCAAGATATGCTTAACCTTACAATGATACAGCTTGATGAAAAATAAAGACTCACACTAAACCAACCAGGAAAGAGAAGACATATCTAAACAAGAAATAAATGACAATCACACATTCAATACACAAAGATTTTACCCTGGAAACTCAAAATTGGGAAAATCAACATTCCTTGAGTGTCTTTCTCTCTTGTATTATTCATTCATTGAATAAAGTGTTACATGACTAAACTTGGTTTACACCTAAGACACAATCACCATCATACTCTCTTGCTTTACACGAGAACAACCTTACAGTTAATTCAACTTAATTTACATGACCAACAACATCCTCCTAAATAATTCATCAACTTAATAAAATTGCAACACACCTTATTTCTAGGCTTTACAACATGTAAAACCCTAAGTCACGGTACCCAAAAATAGTTACAGATCCACATCGATGAATGGTTGCAATCCCACAAAACTCAATATTATGTTATGATCGACTTCAATTGGTTTACCAATCGACTACCTAGTCGATTTCTAATTGGTCTTCATTCGACTGCCACTCGACCTCCTGTCCATTGACCTTTCGACTTCTCGTTGATTATTTCGACTTCAAATTCTCGGTTGATAACTTTGACCTCGATTTAACCATTAATTCAACTTAATTCATTTAGTCGAACATTCACCTAGTCGATCCACCTCAACTAACTAATTGATTGATTGTTCTTTCACTGCAAAGAATATAACAACCCAACACTTATGTCATTATATAGTGTGAGCTTTGGTAAAACATGGACTTATCATCTATATAAACTAGGTGTTAAGTGGGATACAAAAAACACCAAGTTGCATGAAATTGGGGTTTTGTTGACATATTAAAACTTGTAACATTTTTAAAATGGAATATGAAAAACACCATGTTGCATGAAATTGGGGTTTGGAAAATGTTTTTAAAATGAATATAGGTTTTATAAATGGATTAAGGAAACGTGGTTTTGAAAAACATAAAATATATATTTCCAACCATTTCAAAAATACAAAATTAATATTTTTTTGAATATGTATAATTTTAAATTTATTTGTTATATTTAGAAATTTGTTGTATTCTTTCTCCCAAGAAAAAACCCATTATATTCATATATAAAATGTATTGCCCATTAAGACTGGATTCCATTGTTTTGTTGTTGCATTCTTATGTATTTAGTAATTTTAATTCAGTGAGACATTAATGATGTTTAGAGTTTGTTTATAAAGAAAATTTGCAATGCACATTGCCTTTGCCAAACGCTCATTCAATAACATTTGTATTATGTATGTCTAATGGTGTACCCTTGGTTTACGGCACAATATACTCAGTTTCTCACTCACACACCCATTTGACTATTTTATCTTACACATATGTACTAGTTTTCTCATCCATTTTCTTCTCCACCTCACATACACCTTTGATTATTTACAGGACGGGCATGCCACACCAAGAACACACCTCTTGGCCTAGACCATGTTGGTATTAATTGTGGATCGTGGTTGTCTTAGGAAGCCATTTCCCCGATGGAGTCATAGCCTTGCTCGAGGATGATACGCTGCTGAGAATTTATCAACGGTGAGATCTAAAGCTAGGTGGAATGTCGGGGATCTACAACCAGTCAGTGCTTTCAATGAAGTTTAATTGAAGAATGTAGTAAAGAATAATGAGCTAAATTCTTTTACTAAAAGCAACTCTATGGAATAAAGCAATTGACTTCCAGCTGTGGTATGAATACCAGAATTGGTGCTTGAAAGCCGAGCACTGGATGGATAACAAGCTTCCAATAGCTAAAGCTTGTAGCTCTTTGAAGATTTTTGAAAATCTAGATGGTAAGATATGAACATGTTGCACCGAGGACAGTGCAAAAATAAGGGGAGGGGATTGTAATATCCCAAGATCGCACCCCAGTTGTAATTGTGAATTTAAAATGTTTTATAGGTTGGTGAGCCAAGTGATTATAAGCTAGGAGGCTTATGTGATGATTAGGCCGAAGAGCTTAGATGCTAAAGGCCAAAGAGCCTGTCTTTGTATATGTAAATACTCATATCAATAAAAAAAATACATCAGTGCGTGTAGACCGACCACGATAAAAGAGAATGGGGGACTAAGCTCCACTAAGTAGGGAAAGGGATGGGGTTATGAGACTAAGGAAAGGACTAAGCTTAAGGGCTTATCTCTATGGGAATAACATTATATTATTATTTCCTAAAGACTAAGGTTGGGCATAACCTATGTTATCTTAAGTTCCTATGGGAAGGGAACAAATGTTAAGTGGAGCTCATGCAACTTCATGAGGGAAAGTGTTCAATTAGGGACATGCAGTTATATTTGGAAAAAAACACATCCTTCTTGGGGGTTCTTACCACTCTTTCCTGCTGGTCGTTCTCTACCATTCTTGCCATTCTCCCCATGCACTCACGCAGGAAGCCATTACTCCATTAACGACCTCTGAAACCTATACGCATTTTTGGAGCCATATCCCATGTTTTCTTTTCATTAGCTGAAACCCGTGATCCTCCTGGGTGGCACAATGCACCTGTGCCTACCTAAGCTTGTGCTGTACTTTCTTGTTAAGAGCGACGCCTATTTCCAAACATGAAGGCCGTGGTTATTGTTTTTACCCGTGCATTAGATGAACATTGAAGTTGTTTTCACTTAAGCCTACTGCTGGTTATCTGTGAGCTGGAGTGAAGAGGCGGGTTGTTAGGCCCTTGGAATGAAGAGGCAGGTTTTCAGGCCTGTGAGCAACTCTCTCTATGTGAGAGAGGTTGCTGGGGAAGTGATTTCTCCTGGAGGGATCCCAACAAAAACTATACGCACTCTGAGAATTCCTGATCCGACTTATTGCTGAAGCCCTGGAAGGGAAGTGGAGCAGCCGATGGACTATTGAATAGTGAAGGTGTATACTTCCTGGGGTGGGACAGGCATGTGGGGAATGAGAGGCTGTGAGATGTGTGCGTAAGTTGGCTCTTGGGAGGGAATCTTTCGTGGTTGGCTGTGTAACAACGCATTGTCTCAGCCTAGCCTAGGAATCTCTTTACTCGTGTGGAGTTTAGTCCCAACTCGGGGGTGACCCACTGCTAAGAGTGATGAGCAATGTGGTCTATGGTTGGGAGGTTTGTGGAAGGTCTGCACGGTTGGTGGTCTTCTATAAAAGATAAGTACCACTTCTATGTTCATTTACATGCTGTGTATGTGTACATGTTTTATATTTATGTGTTTAGCCTGTATATATTGTACGTATATGATTTATTGTTATTTCCGCATTAATCTGTGTATTAGCAGAATATGTTCTCTCTCTCTCTCTCTCTCTCTCTCTCTCTCTCTCTCTCTATATATATATATATATATATAGATGGTAATTGTTATTTCTATGAGATAGCATGTCCAGGCCTGGGTGGCCTGGGTGTGTATGATGTTCCTCAAGAATCTCCGTGTGACATAGCAAATAGGTGTATGGCAGAGTATGTTATAGATCAGAGCTTGATCAAAACAGTATTGTAGTGGAGCTTTCCGACTTGGGTGGCTGGGGACAACAAAAAAATTTCTGTGTGTGGGAGTTGTTGGTTCGCTTAGCTGTTTGATAGTCATGAAAGCATATGTTTTCCTTTTATCTAATTAATGAGCCTTATTTAATTAAATTGTATCAAGTAGATTCTTTTAAACTTCCATTTCCATATTATTTCACTATCTATATGATGATTATGTTGAGGAATTAGTTGGAGTTCAAAATATTATTATCCTATTTAGAAGTAAGGGAGATTGTGTTATACATTCTACAATTCTATCAGGGTGTAGTTTGCAACTAAACCGGTTGTACTTCTATTAATATGTTAATAGTGAATCATTGTTTCACATGTTCGTGACTTTATCGAGAATCTATTAGTGATAAAATGGTCCATATCCCATTCGAAATGAAGCTACAAAAGCGTAACATGTTAAATAAGTATGTTTCAGTTGATGTGTTTTGATGCCAATTCAAAACCATCAAACTTTAGGGTTTTTGTGGAAGACCTCTCTTTCCAAAGGGCTCTTTCTTTTCGAAGGGAATCTCTCTCTACAAATACTACAACTACTTTGGACAACACATATTTGAGGAGTATACATTCAAATTCATATGTGAAATCAAACATTGAAAAGCTAAATGCATGCATTTTCACTGATATATTCTTTAACCTTTAAAATTTTCATTTCAAATCAAGAATATTCAATAATTACACCTATTCAAAGAAATAATTACACCTATTCAAAGAAGTGAATTCAAACAACACAATCATAATCAAATATGTAAAATGAGCTTATTCAACATAAATACACTCAAATCATTAATATATTTTTTAATATTAAAGTAATGGTACACAATCAAATATATAAAATGAACACTTATTCAATATAAATACACTCAAATCATTAATATATTTTTTAATATTAAATCAATGATAAATATATAAAATGAACACTTATTCAATATAAATACACTCAAATCATTAATATATATTTTTAATATTAAATCAATGATACATGAATAAATACATTCTATTGATAGCACAATGATACTATAAGAAAGACATTTGAAGACATTATTTTTCATTAACTTTTCAACATTACACCATATTAAATAATGAATTTTAGATACAAAATATAAAATAAAACATTTGTAACTTTCCAACTCAGATTTGTTATTAAGGAGAATGGGACGATCCAAAGGCTACTCATAGCACATGTAAAGATATTAAATTTGTAAATTAAATTAACATAAAATAATTAAAACAAAATCATTTCTAAACAATTCATTTGCAAAACAAATATTTCATGTTAAATTTGTAAATTAAATTAACAAAAAATAATTAAAAAAAATCATTTTTAAATAATTTATTTATAAAACAAATATTTCATGTTAAAAATGAGATTTAATATCAAAAGTAAAACAATTCTTAATTCTTATTTGAGGTAGCACAATTCAAAACTAATGGCTATCTAATATTCATGTTAAAAATGAGATTTAATATCAAAAGTAAAACAATCCAAAACTAATTCCTATCTTTGAGATAGCACAATTCAAAACTAATGCCTATTTAAGATGAGATCATGATTAAATAAAACTCAATGGAGTTTCAAACATTTCTAAGATAAGACTTTCATTAAATATTGAAGTTGAGTGGAGTTTCAAACATTTCCAAGATGAGACCTTCATTAAATATTGAAGTTGAGTGGAGTTTCAAACATTTCGAATTCTGCAATAGTCAAAATTATGATAATATTCAAAACAAATATTTCATGTTAAAAATGAGATTTAATATCAAAGTAAAACAATCCAAAACTAATTCCTATTTGAGGTAGCACAATTCAAAACTAATGCCTATTTAAGATGAGATCATGATTAAATAAAACTCAATGGAATTTCAAACATTTCCAGGATGAGACCATTAAATATTGAAGTTGAGTGGAGTTTCAAACATTTCCAATTCTGCAGTAGTAAAAATTATGATAATATTCAAAGTATCAATCAAACTAAAAAATGGAAAGCTTGCTTATATATATATATAATAAAAAAAATATTAGGTATATTTTTTCCAAATAAAAAACTTATAGAAGAAAATACTGTGGTGAACATTTAGAATGAGATTGACCCTAGTAAGAACCCGATAACAATCTTATTAATAGTAATTTGAAACAGAGCCAAAATACTAAGAATAAGAGTATTTCAAGAAGAAAATTCATTAAAGTATTTTGGTAATATGAATCTAATCAAACATTTTCCCTCTTATCCTTCAATATTTATATTGTTGACATTCACTAGAAATTGAAACCACAAAATAAATGGTAGGTAATAAGAAGTTCAGTTTTTTCAAAGCGTTGATGTAGAGTGATGGTCCACTTGGCATGGTTTGTGCATGGCCGTGCATGGCCCATAGATGATTGTATTCCTTCCTTCAAAAGGCCCACCCTATTTTTTCTTTAATACAAATATCTAGAAGGAAATCTTCCACATTATGTAATTCAATTTTATTAATATACAATTGATTTAAAATTAGCACTGGAAATGATAGTGTATGTGAGCCAAGGTTGATATGAAGATCTTCAATTTCTTCCTTACTCTCTTGGTGAAATTGATTTTCAATTAAATAATATAAGTATCAAATTCATTATTATTATTATGTAATGTATCATCATTCAATAACACAAGGCCATTTGAATAATCAATCTTTTCATTTAAACAAAATAAACAAGAAGTTCTTTTCTTTTTCTCTCCATATTGTCATAATCAACTACTGACTGATTTGGTAACTCTAGTGTGTACCTCTAATGTATTTGAATTTCCACTAATTCTTCATCAATGCTTCTATATTGGAAGTATGAAATAAGAAGGTTGAACAAAATTAATTCAAAGGAATTCTTTTGTTGTAATATGCAACTGTCATTCATTCATTGAAATTATACCATTTCACAACGTTGAATATTTGTCTGCAAGATCCCATGACTCTCCCAATAACTTCTTAGTATTTATGTTATTATCAATGGTTCTTCCCAGGCGCCTTAGTAATGTCTTTCCCAATTTGGTTTTATTATTTTCATATTTTCTAGTAGGAAGATCAACATTTATGATAAAAGTTGGGATCTCATATAAAGGCTTTGACCACAAAACATTTTGTACTCTTAGATTTCAACATATTTAACTTTAATTTTACCCCCTAGTTGTTCAACAAGAATGACTTGTTCCATTACCTTTGATTCAAATACTTTATGATCATTACTTTTCAACTTTAAAAAAGATATACCATTTATCTTTGAAACATCTATTATTGTAGAAACTTTCTCAACCATTTTTATTCCTTTGCCTCTTTGTGAAATAATATCCATAACCAACATTTCATTATTATTATCAAATTGACAAATATGGAAACTAATAGAATCATCATCAAATACATGTAAGGGGATTATTTTATCCATATTAGCCATCTCATTTTTATCCATATTAACTATCTCTTATTGATCTTTCAGCTCAACAATGTCACAATCGAGAAACCTATTAATGTTAGTAATTACTTTAGTATTTTTATCTTGAGATGTTGAAACCATGGTAGTTGGTGTAGTAGGGAGGGACTGAGAAGAGGAGGCATCATTTCCATAAGGGTTCATGAAATTCATTTTTTCACTAGATGTTTTGTTAGTTTCCTTGGGAGCAATGTCATGGTATTTATTTCTTTTTGAACTAGGTCTTTCCTCATCTTCTCCACCATCATCACCATTAATATCTCCATACAGTGGGTTGATTGTATTTAAATCTCCATAATTTGCAATACTCTTCTCTCTAACATTTATTGAGGTTGTATTAAACATTGCCAATATTTATCCTTAGGTGTAGAGCCATTCACATTTTATCCAACCCATCATGTCAATGGTGCTCTTGAAGGCCCAACAAAATCCTGATTTGAATCTAATAAAGGTTCTTCAATATCTCTCTTCATCTCTTCTTTTGTGTTCTAGCAACTAATAGGTTGGAGTAACCAATATAATTCATTTGTTTTTCAAACCATCCATGAGGATCATATCATTCTAGAGAACTGGTAGTTTCCAAGATGAACTCATCTAAACCCAAACTGAGTTTATCCAACATAGTACCATTTGCAATACTTTGTCCTTTGAAAATAATTAGAAATTTGAAGAATTGCCTTTTCTTATTTTTTCTAATAATGTTTCATTAAATTATCCTCACCATTTGATAAATATAAAATGAAGAGTATTATATATTTGAGCACAACAACTAGAGTTTTACCTAGCTAAATCACTGTCGCCTTATGGAACCTTTGGATTTGTTCTAGAGAATTCTTCCTTCAGCCCCCCCATTTCAACATTGATTCTCCTTGCTAGAATTGAAGTCCCTCCTTCCCTCATGGTCATCATATCCAAGCCCTTCAATGACATTTTTTGTGAAGGTATATACACCCTTGGCCTCTGTGATTGGTTCTTTCACGATCCTACATCTTTCCCCCTCAACTATTAGGAAGAGTAATATCACATTATCTTCTCCTTTTCCCTTTGGTTAGAGGGTCCCTTTTTCTACAATTACAAGTCAAGTTTCATATCTTGGCATACTATCCCTATCCTAAGCCTCCCAACCCAATGCTCCACCCTCATCTATGACAGATGCAGGAAAATCCTTCAAGGATGTAGTGCTCAATAGAAACACCATAATGATCAACCCTTAGATACTCAAAGTTCAAATAGTGATTGAAGCACCGATCCCATCCATAATTATACAAAGATGTAGTGGAGAAGCCAAATTTCTTTCAAAAGAATGAGGTATTTTGCAGGGTTAATGGTCTTTAGCCAAAACTATCAAATCTTCACAAATGGATATCCTCAATTTGGAAATTAGAAATAAGGGATGGATCCTTTATCTATCATTGCATAGAAGGATTATTCATCATGGAATTTGGTCTAATTGAAGACAAAGATTGGATCCTAAACTATAGCCCTTGGTTTTGGGGCAAAGTAAGACTCTTCATGAAGCCATGGATTCCAACATTTGATCCTATATCATATTCCTTCTCCACAACTCTAATTTAGGCAATAATGCCTAACCTCATATTAGACTTCCAGGGTTTTGATTTTTTTGAAGGGATTGGAAATGACTTAAGAAAATTTCACTCTAGAATTGTTGAATAATAGTGAAGGCATACTACTACATATGCCTACATTGATATAGACATGTATTTCAACAAATGGTTTTTGATAGAAATCAAGTTGGGAGCTAAAGTCTACACATGGCCCCAACCTCTCAATTATGAGAAGGTTTCGTTCTGATGTAGATCTTTCTTTAAAATAGGGAACATAGTAACCCACTACATCAAGAATACAAAAACTATGAGAATACTAAAAACACATAGGAAACCCACTCAGTGGGATGGGGCAATGAAAGAGCATCATCCAAAGGAACTACCATCAACCACTCATCTTGTTGCAACAAATTTCTACAACCCCATACAAGGCACAAAATCAATTTGGACAAATAATAATCATGATAAATTCTCCCCCTCTAGAGATATCACTATCCAAGAAACCAACATAAGTGAATTCTTTCGATCCTTCTCCAAAAGCAGTGACTCTACTAGTTTTGTGAAAACCAACATAGATGATAACCACCTCTCCTCCTAAGAATAGATAGATCTCTCCCTCATCCTTATCCTTCGAAATGGTTGGAAAATATGGGTAGATATGGTAGAGAAAGAAGAGGAGGTCTTGTTGATCTCAAACATACAACATTCCCTCCCTGATGAGCAGGAGAATAGTGCTATATATTTGGAAAAAGGTGATTTATTTGCACTAGTCACACCACACCAAGACCGAGAAGAGGAATGGGCCAATGTATTTAAGAAGAAAATAGAAAAATATCCCAACAGACAATGACTTACATGAAAAAAAAACCTACATCAATTTTTTTTTTTAGATATGTCTTTCTTTTGCATCCAACTGTGTTCCTAATTTCTTTGAATATAATAATGTAAACTAGGTTTTGAAAGAAAATATGGCATGAAAAGAAGATTCACTACTTGGGAACCCCCCCACCTTGGTAGCACCAAGAGATTCACCCAGATAGATTAATTCATAAAGAATATATGTAACCTTCTTCACACAAGTAAAGCCACAAATTTTGACTCAATAAATTATAATCATATTGATAAAAAAAATAGTGCTTCACAATATTTACAATGTTTATAGAATTCAATCAATAAAAAATCATCAGATACCATCTTAGGGAGATTGCAATGACTTTGATTAAAACTGTAAACCTTTATAAATGTGTGAAATTTCTTAACAAAGTAATCCCCCATTTCCTTCAAGAGTTTCTTAGTTTCCCTGATTAACCTAGTATGTGTTATGAACCAAACTCAAGGTTAGACTTTATTCTATGGAAGTAAAGTAGGAACATAAGAAAATCATATTACTTGGTTTCAACACATGTAAATCCTTTTACTGCAAAGTTTTGAGGACAAAGCGTTTTGAAAAAAAGGTACTATGATATGAACCCGAGGGTTAGCATATATGAGTTTAAATGTACATGTAATGTGTAAACGTATATGTAATACGGCTGGCCTAATAATAAAGGGGACACATCTGCAATGTGTGAATAGGTATATATAGAGATCACGTAGTGATTATTGGGGACATGTGATTTGAATGTATGAATGTATTTGGGTATTTGGAGGAGGTTATGCTATTATTTAAGGAGTTATTGTGTAACTCACCTCTCTTATCTATATTGGAGTTGTGCTCCATACTCATATTGGTATACATGGTGTATACTTTTGGTTTATTGTGATATCTTAAGCATTTGGTTCATAACAATATGGTTCCGATATACTAGCATTTTATTAACCCCAAGTACATAATAATATCATCCTTTGAAAAATTCAAATTTAATCTTTTATATTACAAATTTGGATTCCATGATTGCATATGCTCCACTTTAGTATTTATGTTAGGTTTTCTTGGAAATCCAATGAACTCATTACTATAAACCAAAGAAAAATAATCTATGAAGGAATATACATTTTCCTTTCATCTTGGAACATTGACAATTGATGAGACACTTCTATGGATATAAACTCAACCAAATAAACATATTCACCCACTCCATTGTCTATGAGATAACATAACTAGTGAAAATATGGAATTTATAGTTTGACTCTAACCTTAGAATCCTGGTAAAATATCATGCCATGTCTCTAAAAGGGTAGGCTATAATATGTAAATCATATCGATTTTCTTGTTCAGGTTTTGGCATGGGTTTTCGTTTCCATTGATTAATAATTTTAAAGCCACCATCATACTATGCCACATAAATTTTCGCTTCCTTCATTGAGAATCTCTTTTTCAATTGTGGAAAATAAAATGTTTTCCTAAATATTGTAGGAGTGAGAAGAGTATGGTTCTTACCTGTGGGGTCCCTACCCAAAAATACTAGCCATAGGATGGGTAGCCATGATATAGGCTTCCAAATTTAGTTCCTCATAGGTCTCATCTCCATAACAATAACTAGATAAGATTCCCAGAAAGGTTCATAATTGATAAAATCCATGCATAGGTGCAAAAATTAAAATGTAGTAGAAACACCAAACACAAATTCATAGATATTCATGGCAACCAAATTCCCATGAATTAAATCAAGCATAATCACACACATGCAAGAAACATAGATTTCTAGAGCATAACATAACATAACAATTTCATATTCATAAACAATGAAAAGGCACTTATATTTTAATAGAATTTGGTCCAAGAAACTTGTTGCCTACTATACATTTTCCACCCATCCTTAATCCACTGTAGACACCACCTCAAAGCTATTCTATGAGGCCACTAGAGTGAAGGAAAGAAACCACATGATTCTATCTCTGTCTCATCCTAACCCATTTGTTCTCATGTTCAACCAATCTTATCATTACAAAACAATCTAGGAAGTTCATCTAGCCATCAAACAACCATGGCACTCTCATCCACTGCCCCAAACAACACAAGGAATAACTTCCCTTTCTCAGCTCAACAAACCCTTAGAGATATTATTCCCTCCATTGCTCTTTAGTGTGGCAAAAAGATCCCAATCTATTGTATTCTTTCTAGAAGTTTCCCACAAGAATAATGTTTGTCCCTCAAGCTTCAAATGAGTAGACAATACATAATGGGTGATGGTTTCCTAAATTTACCAACCTCTATACTCACCTACAACCATCTATCTTTCATCTAATGTCTACAATTTCATCTTCACAATGATGTTTTGATAAATTTCCAAACATTTTTTTTCCCTCAGGAAAGAGAACGGGAAACCCTCGAGTACTTCCCCACATTTCATGGATGGTAAACGAGGTGAACCGTTCAGCCTGATTACAAGCCTAACCTGGTGGGGACATTAAGTGAGGCCCTATACAAGCTCCTGGTCAGGGATTCGACCCCGAAACCTCATTCAAGTAAACAATGACACTCATCCACTTGAGCTAACCCATCGAGCTAAATTTCCAAATTGATTTATTGTTAGAAATGGAGAATACAACATCAACAGTCTAAGAGCATGAATATGAGAATGATGGAAATGCTGACTGCCATTAATTCTGACAAGAGGAAAGTAGGAATCTTACACGTTTCCATTATGATTGTACTTAGACTATGCTTCCATAACTACACGAGAAGACTTCCTCACTAAACTCTTACATGCATTAAATTATTGGTTTTAATAAGTCAAATGTGGTGGATGGATTCATTAAGACACATGGTAGAAAATATATGATATTTGAGGATGGAAAATGGAAAAAGAGGAGTTACTTTCCCATAGGATCCCTTTTTCTCTTTCCCTCTAGTGGAATCATAACCCCTTTTGTGCTCTCCACAACCATCTTGGGACCATTTTATATTATATTTAAGAATTATTATTTACATAGATTTAGTTTGCCATGAAGAGCCGAATACATGGTCCATATATGTGTATTTACATCATACACGCGCAACCATTCACTAGTCATGCCTTGGCATTGAGCTCCACACTAGGAATCTATACTAGCATATTTACATCAATATTATTCAATTCATTTCAAGGGATAATACCGAGGAATTGCATTACTTGGATCTTTACCAGGGATGAGCATGTGGGAAAGGTCATAAAATGTTGTGTTGACGATTAAAAATTGCAACGAGGATTTCACCCACAAAGTATTGCTAAAGTCTATTATTTTAACTATGCTAATGATATATAATACTAGTAGGTGGGACCCCTTGTAGATTGGAGGATCAGAGATAGTCTTATCACACATTTTATGCTGCTGTTTCGATGCTTCTTATAGGGTTCTGCATGATTGATGATGAAATATTGGTTTTGTTTGCGACATAATGACAGATGGATAATGCATTTGATGTGTTGATTCCATTATTCTAAGCTCTGAAATTCCATGTTACGAATGACTTATATTTACTGTTATTATATTTTCTATTGTCTCCATGATTCATTACCTGTCAACACCTGAACAATACCCATATTAGTAACAACAAGAAACAAGAGCAATGGAAAGAGACTTGTGGAAAAAAATCCAAGAAGAGAGAACTATACTATACTATGCTATGCTATACTATGTGCAAATAAAATAAAAAGGAATTAGTGTTAGTCCTAACTAGCAATGTTAGTGGTTAGACGATTATATTGAGTTATATTGGGTGCATTTGATATATGTTATAGTATGGTTTTGGCAATGGTTAATATGGATTGGGGTGGCACAATGAGCAAGCAATATGTGCAAGGTTTGATGCATGGAATTAATGGCATGGATTAATGTTATGGTTTTGGCTGGATGTCGTGTACTGTGACATTGAATGCACGTGACTCCATACTTCTTCCACTGGGCCGTCACCCTAGCATGGTTATTGTTAATTTTGGTTTTGCTGTGGTTAAGCCCCGAGATTCAAGCGTGGAAAGAATTGCTCGACCAACTTGCATTTTCAAAGCCATTGGTTACATGTATGGTTCTTTTTGCCCATCCATGAATTCACTCTGTGCATGAAAAGAACATTGGATTGGTAATGTGTTGGTTTGTGTTTTCTTGAGATCAACAACTATGTAAACGTGTGGGTGTTTTCTCTAAAAATACTGTGTGGTTATTTGTTTGCAAATGAAAAAAATCGATGGTTGAAGTTGTGATTTCATTGGCTGTTCTATGTGGTGGAAACTGTGATGGCTCTCTGTTGTCTTTATGGGTATTTTGTTGGAGCGTTTCACTCTGTTTAGCCTTGCTGGCCGCCTCCTCAATATTAATGGTAACCACACCCGGTTGTATTTGGTGCTATGGAGTTGTTGTGTATGTTTTGAACCACCTTTTGGTCACTATATATCTTTTTCACCTGGTTGTGGGCTTATTTTGTGGTATTGGCATCACTGTAGTTGGTTATGGGGTGGCTATTATGTTAAGAAGTATGATTTAGGGTTGTTGGTAGTACTTAGGCTCTGCGTTTCCATCAAGCATTGTTTGACTATTGGGGAAACACGAGGGTTATTCCTTTGCACGTTCTTGGTGTTGGTTATTGTCTAGTGAGAATCCTTGCTCCTTTGCATCGTGGCCTACCCTACCTGGTGTTGAACTGTCACCCTATTTTAAAAAGATAAGGGTTATAAGGCTTGTGGTTCCACCGTTCTTGTCTCGAGGGTTCTCACCTACTGTTGATATGGTCGAACTCCAATCTCCCTCTGTTTGGTGACCAAGTGAACCCTTGATTATTTCTTATGTTCATTAGTTATAGAGCCCGATTTTGATAAACTCAACCAACCACACTCTTGTCGGGTATCTTGTTGACTGTCATAAGTTGGTTGAGTAGTATTGTTAGTGGCTTTGATTATTGTCTCGTCTCTGTTTGATCAGGTTGTTGGAGAGTTGTAATTGGAAATGATAATTGGTATACAGTCCCTGCCTCCCTTTGTTGTGACAGTTGAATCAATAACCCAACTCATTTTTTTTTATTTAATTGGATGATTGAGAGTAAACGGTAATGTACAGTCACATAGATGCCTCCTTTCGTTATGCATTGGTTTGTGTGTTCCTACATCGTGGTATAAATTGAAGTTGGTGGTTTCTGTGTGTTTAATTTGTCCTGATCAAGATTATTGCAAGTTGAAGAGTCGATGAATGTGACTTGGCTGCCACTGTGTATGATTTATGGAGACATCATGCATATTTTAAAAGAGTCCGTTCAACTCAGGAAGGACCCGTGTCTATGTTTGATTTGGGGATTTACGGATTATGGGAAGTGGTTGATATTTTTATGTGCTGAATAGAGTTGTTCCTTGGTATTTTGTTTTAAATTCAAAAGGGAAGGAAATGAAAAGAAACAAAATTCTTTTAACAAGATGGGTGAAAGGCATGATGATTTTGAGTATGATTATACACTGTATTAATTGATTTTTTTTAAAGAAATTGGATGTGGGACAGTGAACACGTTTTAACACAGTAATTGTTTAATTGGTATTGGATCATTTGCATTGAAGACATAATTTTTTTATGGATTACTTAATTGATTTTACGAACAATATTCACTTTTTTTCCCTACCATGATTTCACTTTTCACACATTACAATCCCCTCGCCTTCCCATATTCACTATCCACTCCCTGTTCCTAAAATTTAATTATAGTTAAGATAAATTCTGTATTATGACAGTTGAGGGATCGCAGGGATGAATTACAATGATATATTCTTTTGGTTTACATCACAATTGATTGTTTGATGTCTGTGAGCAGTAATCATGATATTTCCCCCCTCATTTTAACATTTTTCGCTCAATAAAACCCCTCACATATCCCAGAACCCTTTTTCATCCCCTGCTCATTGACAACTATTAAACAATTTGTATGGATTGGATTGCATGAGTCTAATATGTTGCTGAGCCAAATTTTATTTCATATTTAGAAGAGTTGTCATGTATGGTTGTTAAAGAAAATATTTTCCAATCAATAATGCATACAGGAATGAGCTTTTTCAGTAGAGGTAGCCATGGCTGGCGTAACCGAGGAAGAGGAAATTGGAACAGGGGCCCTAGAAGGCCAAGATTCTCTATACACTTTGATGCAAACTTGCAAGAGTTAGGCCATCTATTTCAAGTTGGAGTTTTTAATTGGATTGGGCAAGGACTGGTCCAACCTAGGCCTGAAAGGCCTCCTTTCCAAGCCCCATAGGTCCCTGGTATCCCAGTGCCTCCTCATGTCTCACTGCAACTTGAATTCCCTGAAAACGACGGATGGAAATAGATTGTCCACCCGACAGTCTCCCAACATCGTGGCTGGCCTAACTTATCTCTACCTGCTCCTCCACCTCTTAATAAAATTGTCCAAGCTGCCCCTTTCCACTCACGAGTAGAGTCTTCTCATGGAAGAAAAAGGTTAAAAATCGAGGCCCACCATGCTCTTGACAATGAAAAAACCACTGCTGCCCCTTCCTCGCCCTCAAATGACTCTGCCAAATCCGTGTCCTCCCGCATGCATTTGAGAGATGATTTTTCTCTCATGTGATCAATGAGATTAGGCCTAAAGGCTCCACACAGCCTAAGGCAAATTCAGACAGATCAAAAGTTGACAGAAGCAACAAGGGAAATATTGCCTCCAACTATGGATTTTAAGTGTTTTATTTATTGATTTTTGAGGACACTTGAGTTTTGAAAATTTGGACAACACACTATTTTTTTGGATATATGGTAATATAGTTTTGGAAATAATTTCGATTATCATTGATATAAATTGTCAAAATATGAAAGTGATGATGGGAGTCACAAGGAGGGATGTTTTGTTTGATTAACTAGTTGTATTATGATTGTTAAAGAACTAAAGAGAGTCACAAGGGGTCCCACCTAATAGTTATTATTTATTAAAAACCCTTATTATGATTTTATTACTTTTCCCCTTTAACTAAAAAGTTGGTTGAGTTTTAGTTAACTTAACTAAAGAAGTAGTTCAACTACTTCAACCAATTCTAATTTGCTTAAAGGAAAAAGGAAAAGGAGGAACACAGGGGGAATAGAAGGAGAAGCATACTAAGGTCTGATCTTTGAGTTTTGTTGAGATAATTCAGTTTTCATTCATTCTTTAATTCATTGGAAGCCTAATTCTCTTTTATGATAGCAGGGTCCTATTTTAGACAACAAGATTCGGTGTTGAATTACATCATTCATACACTTATTTTTCAGAGGTGTTGATCTATCTTTGATAGTCTGTGTAGACTTTTCTGTTTGTGAATTAAATTTCATGACTGACAAAAGCTACTGTGCAGAGACTTGTGGGCAACAATCTGTGGCAAGCTGATCCAACTTTGAAAGTTCAGTTTTTTACTTTCTGTTAGAAGTCCTTTTGTATGATTCATCGGGGACGTCTAAGTTTGACTTTGGTCCAAAACTTCCTCAGGGAATTTTGTAAAGAGGGCGATTATTTTGATGAATTGGAATGAAATAAATGATTTCTTTATGTCTCATTTGTTTTGATTATTGAGTTGGTGTCTTTACTTCTGTCTCTATATTTATTTCAACATCTGTTATGTTCATAAAATTTCATAAATAATGAATTTTCCAGTAAACTTTTATTTATAAAAAAACCCAGCCTAAGCACTTGTAATCAATACTTGTGAATTAGGATACCATTTTTGATGGCTATAAACATAGGGTGATATTCCTGTCTATCTTTCTTTAGCCAAGCATGATATGAAAATGTTTGAGTAAAATCATTTCATATCTTTTCCTCAACATTTATTTTGGCGACCATACTAGGGAGATCTTCAATATCTCTCTGGTTGATTTTTATGCTTGATTATCACCGAATACATCTATTTTTGTGATATTGATTCTTTGACTGTTTTATTCTTTAATGAATGTACCTGTTGCAAGGCAAACTAATATTCATCCCGGTCTTCAAGATTAGACCAACATTGCTTTGAATTTGTTTAACACCATTCTAGACACTACTCATACTCGGGCTGAGCTTAATCATTCATGGGAAACAATTGAATGAGACATTAGTGCCCAAGAACATTGGGAAGCTAGACGTAGACAACCTAGAAATAAACAATAACCTTATTTTCCCTTCAACTTCGACTTTCCTTTAATGTCCTTAGACCTTCGGGTTTCTAGGATAAGAAGAGGCTTATCATATGAAATTAATCCTAGAGCTGAAATAAGAAGAATGAACATTGTGTTATCTACCCAACAAAGTGCTCTAAGGAGATCCTTGTCTGATTCATCTAGTTTGTCTTTCTCTCCCTTACCTATCATCCACAAGATGGCATCTAGTGGTGGCTCTGGTGGCACTGGAAGTGCTTCCTCCTCTCAATCTTCATCTTCGTCAGTGATTGGTAGCTTATATAGCCACCATATCCCTATCCAATCTACCACAAACCCCACCAAAGTTATTAAAAAGTATGGGATTTTTCAATTTGAAGAAGACACTACAACCACACTGTGGCATGTTTCCTCTCCTCTTAACCTAGCACCTGCTACTCGTCCACTTCCTAAATTCAAAGAGCATCTTCCTAGGTTTTCAAGAAATAACACTGTCACCACAAATGAACACCTGGTGGCATTTTCTAATGCCTGTCACAACATCGAAGCCAATGCCAACGATACTTGCATGCACTTATTTTTCAATTCCTTGGAAGGAAAGGCTGCGACCGATTTCTTTGACCTTCCTCCTAAGATTCTATCTGCTTGGGAGGAATTAGTCTATTGGTTCAAATCCACTTATGGGCAATCTAAAATCCCAGCTGAGCAATTACGGGAGTACAATAACATCGCCTATAAGGATGGTGAGACCATCAAGTCCTTCAACTTGCATTTCACTAAGTTATACAATAAAATCCATGAACTCATTCAAACTCAGAACCAAGCCACTTTCATGCATTATTATAATGCATTACCTTCCCCCTATTGTCATATGATCGAGGAAAAATCCATTGATAACCTTGGTTCTGCTCTGCATACATGTTTGGAGTATGAAGAATAAATTGAAAGAACATGTATTCCTCGGGGAGAATTGGTTAAACATATGGACATGTCTTCTTTCTTACAACTAGTACAAGATATGACTAATCGTATGATAGCGTATGAGAGAAAGGGAAATGTCTCCCCTCTCACCCCTGGAGCTTCATCCTATTCTGCACCCCCCTTTAGAAGTCCAATTGAAAATAATTTTCATCCTAAATCTATCATGCCTCGAAGTTGGTGTAACTTTTGCAAGGAACACCATGAGGAAACCACATGTGAGGTAAGGACGAGCACCAGAGATAAGATCTTTGGTAAAAGAGCGAAAACTACCATCGCTGTCCTAGATTTTGCAGAGCCAGAAGATGTCATGATCATAAATACTAGGAACAAATCTTACGCTCCCAAAGACAAATATGATCCTCCCCACAATTATTCTATCCCAATCTCATCCTCACCAGCTGCTACTGTTCAGGTTCCTAAGGTTCTTGACAGTCAAGGAATTACCTCCCCTCTCCCCTCTTCCAAATACAATATTCTGAATCAGTTGGCCAACATCAAAGCAGATGCAACCCTTTTAGACATGGTTGTCGTCCTAGAACAACAGAGGGATCTAAAAAAATTCATGGAAGGAAAAGCTTCCATTGTAGCCAACCTATCTAAAGAGGTAAATGAAGAAGATTCGTCTGTAAATAAAGTAGGTGTACATAACTTTAGATACCTTGTAAAAAATCCCCATTTTTATATTTTTGTAAAAATTATGGATAATATTGCCCATTGTTGCCTCATTGATGGCGGTTCAGGCCCAAGTGTAATGCCAAATATTATTATGGAAGAGATAGGCTTGTCTTGTACAAATGAAAACACCAGAAGCATACTCTCTTATAATAGTCTACAACAAACAACCATAGGTGAGATTACATATGTGACCTCAGTTTTGTGCACACACCTTGAAATAAGGACAACCCTTAGTATTCAAGTAATTGATATGCTAGTAAGAAATTATTCAATCATCTTAGGAAGAGATTGACAAGCTTTGACGGGTGGATACCTCTCACTCGACGGGACATACTTGTCGGTTCCTCGGAATGGTAAAAACATTATAGTCCTTAGAGAGGGAAGGATTTCACCTTACATAGAAAGTGTCCCACAACCTAATGTGAACTATATCGAAAAGGACCTGGGGGTGTATTCCATATTTTCCAAGGAGGATAACATTCCCTTGGAACGAATCTATTTAGATGATGATATGTGGCACATGCACTTTGATGGTTCATGCTCTAGTGAAGGTATCAGAGCTGGCATAATCTTGTACTCTCTTGTGGGGAAAATTCATAACTTTTCTTATAGGTTTGAGTTTGCTTGCACAAACAATGTCACTGAATTCAAAGCTTTATTATTAGGCATTGAAAATGCCTATAACCTAGGTTGTGGTCACCTTACATTTTTTGGAGAATCCGAGTTTGTTATGAACCTTGTACGTAAGATATACTCTCCTAGCAACAAGTTGTTGAAATGATACACCCAAAATGTTTGGGCACTAATCTCGAACCTATTATCTTTCAACATTACTCATATTAAGAGGGAATTGAACTCAATGGATGTTCGGTTAGCTAGTTTTGCATCCTTTCCTAATCGAAAAATTCTTCCACACAGACTTGATTGTACTTTTCAATCTCTATATCATCAACATATCCCTAACAATATAGAATCCTGGCAAGTCTTCCCTAGTGATGAGATCATCTATGCCTTCATTCAAAATGAACCTTATAAGCCCAAGGAAATTATATCCATAGAAGATAACAAGATTCCTAAAGGCTTGACTCCTCTAGAGAGTTCATTTTCATCGAGTGATGTAGGCAATAAAGAGAAACATAAAGAAGAGGAGTCAAAAAGGAAGGTGGGTGAAACCATCTCCCTGAACATTGGGACACCCGAGTCTCCAAATAATGTTAAAATAGGTGCCCGATGTTCTGATGAAGAGAAAATGAAGTTTGCCAAGCTGCTTGGTGAATTTCAAGATGTTTTTGCTTGGTCTTGTGAGGATCTTCCTGGTTTTGATCCTGCTCTTCTACAACATGCCATTCCCACAAAGGAAGGAATAAAACCATTAGGCAAAAACAAATACCTATCAACCCTGCATTGGAAGAAACTATTCGAAAGGAGTTGGAAAAAATCTTGAAGGTTGGAATCATCTTTTCAGTCAAATATTTTGAATGGGTTTCCAATTTGGTTCCTGTTCGAAAAAAAATCGGTCAAATCAGATTATGCGTTGATTTTTGCGTATTAAATTGGGCTAGTATAAAATATCACTTCCCTCTCCCTAACATGGAAATGATTTTGTAGCAAGTTGAAGGGTCACAAATGATTTCCTTACTTGACAATTTTTCCGGTTACAATCAAATCAGGGTAAAAAGGGAAGATAAATATAAAGCCACCTTTATTACTCATTGGGGCACCTTGACTTATGAAAGTATGCCTTATGTCTTAGCTGATGCAAGTGCCACTTTTAAAAGGCCTATGCAAGTAGCTTATGACGATTTGATCGACGCTATTATTTATATCTATCTTGATGATCTAATCCTGTACTCTAAGGGACTATCAATTGTCTCAAAGTTTCAAAAATTATGGATGGGTCCTTTCAAGATCGCTTTTGTCCTGGGTACTAACTCTTATACTCTAAAAGATTTACATGAGGGATTGTTTTCCTACAACACTAATGGTTCTCACTTAAAAAGCTATGTGGAGCCAACTTGAAAGTTTTAACACTGTTTGGTTTTCCTGTATATTAATAGCCTAGTTCTGTTTTCATTTTCACTACTGCTTTCATTTATGCTTTTATTTAATAGTTTTCCTGCTGCTTTAGCAATTCTATCATTTTATTTCTGCTGTTTTAAATTTTGCAGTGCCATTTCTGTCATGAATTTTATTGATTTTCATCTTTTTAGTTTTATTTTGGTCAAGAATAAGATGTTGGATCAATTCTTCCATAGTGACATTCCTGCAACGTATTGTTAGCAATATCAATCAAGCTTACACAATTGTTACGATGTTCCCCCTGAAAGCATAATGGAATTTGTTATCTTCTTTCAATGTTGTCTTATAAATAAATTGGTTATCTCCTGCTTCTGCTTTCCATTTCTTCATCCATTTGAGAGTTAAAAGAGAAAGTACTTAAAATTTTCTCGAAGTAAAGAGAAAATTCTGGTTGAATGATTATGCATATAGGGATAAACCCCCTCGTACTTAACATTTTCCATGAGTTATTCCCAAATTCCCGATCATTTTTCCATTAAATCTGCTCACTTCCCCCTGTTGCATAATCATTCTAGTTATACCTTCTTGATCCACTGTTCTTGGTCTGCGAAACCATATGTTCAGCGTTCTTAATCTGTTGAAAATAGATTTCCCTATGGAGTCACTAGTTTGTTGACGATTAAAAATCGCAACGATGATTTCACCCGCAAAGTATTGCTAAAGCCTATTATTTTAACTATGCTAATGATATATAATACTAGTAGGTGGGACCCCCTTGTAGACTGAAGGATAAAAGATAGTCTTATCACACATTTTATGCTGCTGTTTCGATGCTTCTTACAGGGTTCTACATGATTGATGATGAAATAATGGTTTTGTTTGCGACATAATGATAGATGGATAATGCATTTGATGTGTTGATTCCTTTATTCTAAGCTCTGAAATTCCATGTTACAAATGACTTATATTTACTGTTATTATATTTTCTATTGTCACCATGATTCATTACCCGTCAACACCTGCACAAGACACATATTAGTAACAACAAGAAACAAGAGCAATGGAAAGAGACTTGTGGAAAAATATCCAAGAAGAGAGAACTATATTATACTATGCTATGCTATACTATGTGCAAATAAAATAAAAAGGAATTAGTGTTAGTCCTAACTAGCAATGTTAGTGGCTATTCGATTATATTGAGTTATATTGGGCACATTTGATATATGTTATAGTATGGTTTTGGAAATGGTTAATATGGATTGGGGTGGTGCAATGGGAAAACAATATGTGCAAGGTTTGATGCATGGAATTAATGGCATGGATTAATGTTATGGTTTTGGCTGGCTATCGTGTACTACGAAATTGAATGAAATGGAGGATGGAAGTGACGTCCAGTAAATGCACATCACTCCATACTTTTCCCACTCAACCATTACCCTAGCATGGTTATTGTTGATTTTGGTTTTGTTGCGGTTAAGCCCCGAGATTCAGGCGTGGAAGGAACTGCTCGACCAAATCGCATTTTCAAAGCCATTGGTTACAGGTATGGTTCTTTTCTCCCATCTATGAATTCGATTTGTGTATGAAATGAACATTGGCTCGGTAATGTGTTGGTTTGTGTTTTATTGAGATCGATAACTGTGTAAACGGGTGGGTGTTTTCTCTGAAAAGACTGTGTGGTTATTCATTTGCAAATGAAAAAAATCGATGGTTGAAGTTGTGATTTCATTGGTTGTTCTGTGTGGTGGAAACTGTGATGGCTCTCTGCTGTCTTTATGGGTATTTTATTGGAGGGTTTCACTCTGTTTATCCTTGCTGGCCACCTCCTCACTATTAATGATAACCATACCTGATTGTATATGGTGCTATGGGGTTGTTGTGTATGTTTCGAACCACCTTTTGGTCACTCTATATCTTTTTCACCTGGTTGTGGGCTTATTTTGCGGTATTGGCATCAAAAAAGTTGGTTATGGGGTGGCCATTATGACAAGAAGTATGCTTTAGGGTTTTTGGTAGTACCTGGGCTCTGCATTTCAATCAAGCATTGTTCGACTATTGGGAAAATGCAAGGGTTATGCCTTTGCGTGGTCTTGGTGTTGGTTACTGTCTAGTGAGAAATCTCTACTCCTCTGCATCATGGACTACCCTACCTGGTGTTGAATTGTCACCCTATTTTACAAAGTTAAGGGTTATAAGGCTTGTGGTTCTACTGTGCTTGTCTCGAGGGTTCTCACCTACTGTTGATATGGTCAACCTCCAGTCTCCCTGTGTTTGGTGACCGAACAAACCCTTGATTATTTCTTATGTTCATTAGTTACAGAGCGCGATTTTGATAAACTCAACCAACCACACTCTTGTTGGGTATCTTGTTGATTGTCATAAGTTGGTTGAGTAGTATTGACAATGGATTTGATTATTGTCTCGTCTTTGTTTGATTGGGTTGTTGGAGAGTTGTAATTGGAAACGATAATTGGTATACAATCGTTGCCTCCTTTTGTTGTGACAGTTGAATCGATAACCCAACTCGTTTATTTATTTATTTAATTGGATGATTGAGAGTAAACAGTAATGTATAGTCACAGAGATGCCTCCTTTCGTTATGCGTTGGTCTGTGTGTTCCTACAACATGGTATAAATTGAATTTGGTGGTTGTTGTGTGTTTAATTTGTCTCGATTAGGATTATTGCAAATTGAAGAGTCAATGACTGTGACTTGGATGTCACTATGTATGATTTATGGAGACATCATGCATTGTTTTGTTTTATTTCACCATCAGAGATGAAGCACAAGGTTTTATAGTATGGTTTCATTGCAAATTTAATTGTTAATATTGTCAAAGGAATGGAATCAGGCATATTTTAAAAGAGTCTGTTCAACTCGGGAAGGACCTATGTCTATGTTTGATTTGGGGATTTACGAATTATGGGCAGTGGTTGATATTTTTATGTACTGAACAAAGTCAAAGCAATATGACTGTCTGTTCCTTGGGATTTTGTTTTAAATTTAAAAGGGAAGGAAATGAAAAGAAACAAAATTCTTTTAACATGATGGGTGAAAGGCATGATGATTCTGAGTATGATTATACACTATATTAATTGATTTTTTTTAAAGAAATTGGATGTGGGACAGTGAACAAGTTTTAACACACAATAATTGTTTAATTGGTATTGGATCGTTTGCATTGAATACAAATTTGTTTTATGGATTACTTAATTGATTTTACGAACAATATTATCTTTTTCCCCTACCATTATTCCACTTTTCGCACATTACAATCCCCTCGCCTTCCAATATTCACTATCCACTCCCTGTTCCTAAAATTTAATTATAGTTAAGATAAATTCTGTATTATGACAGTTAAGGGATCACATGGATGGATTACAGTGATATATTCTTTTGGATTACGTTACATTTGATTGTTTGATGTCTCTGAGCAATAATCATGATCTTTTCCCTCTCATTTTAACATTTTTTTCTCAATACAACCCCACATATCCCAAAACCCTTGTTCACCCCCTGTTCATTGACAACTATTAAACGATTTGTATGGGATTTCATGAGTCTGATGTGTTGTTGAGCCAAATGTTATTTCATATTTAAAAGAGTTGTCATGTATGGTTGTTAAAGAAACTATTTTCCAATCAATAATGCATACAAGAATTAATTTTTTCAGTAGAGGTAGCCATGACTGGGCTAACCGAGGAAGAGAAAATTGGAACAAGGGCCCTAAAAGGCCAAGATTCTCTAGACACTTTGATGCAGACTCACAAGAGTTAGGCGATCTATTTCAAGATGAAATTTTTAATTGGATTGGGCAAGGAGTGGTCCAACCTAGGCCTGAAAGGCCTCCCTTCCAAGCTCCAAAGGTCCCTGGTATCCCATTGCCTCCTCATGTCTCACTGCAACTGAAAGTCCCTGAAAACGATGGATGGCAAGAGATTGTCCACCCGACAGTCTCCCAACATCATGGTTGGCCTAAATTATCTCTAACTACTCCTCCACCTGTTAATCAAATTGTCCAAGCTGCCCCTATCCACTCACCAGTACAATCTTCTCATGCAGGAAAAAGGTTAAAAACCGAGGCCCACCATGCTCTTGACAAAGGAAAAGTCACTGCTGCCCCCTCCTCACCCTCAAATGACTCTGCCAAATCCGTGTCCTCCCACATGCATTTGAGAGATGATTGCTCTCATGTGATCAATGAGATTATGCCTTAAGCCTCCACACAGCCTAAGGCAAATTCAGAGAGATCAAAAGGTGACAACAAAAACAAGGGAAAGATTGCCTCCTAGAGTGGAAAAAATGGATTTTAAGTGTTTTATTTATTGATTGTTGAGGATAGTTGAGTTCTGAAATTTTGGACAACACACTATTTTTTGGATATATGGTAATATATTTTTGGAAATAATTTCAATTATCATTGATATAAATTGTCAAAATATGAATGTGATGATGTGAGTCACAAGGAGGGATGTTTTGTTTGATTAACTAGTTGTATTATGATTGTTAAAGAACTAAAGGGAGTCACAAGGGGTCCCACCTATTAGTTATTATTTATTAAAAACCCTTGTTATGATTTTATTACTTTTCCCCCTTAACTAAAACGTTGGTTGAGTTTTAGTTAACTTAACTAAAGAAGTAGTTCAACTACTTCAACCAATTCTAATTTTCTTAAAGGAAAAAGGAAAAGGAGGAACAAGGGGGGAATATAAGGAGAAGCATACTAAGGTCTGCGCTTTGAGTTTTGTTGAGATAATTCAATTTTCATTCATTCTTTAATTCATTGGAAGCCTAATTCTCTTTTATGATAGAAGGGTCCTATCTTAGACAACAAGATTCATGGCTGAATTACACCATTCAAACACTTATTTTTCAGAGGTGTTGATCTATCTTTGATAGTTTGTGTAGACTTGTTTGTTTGCGAATTAAATTTCATGACTGACAAAGGCTATTGTGCAGAGTCGAGTGGAAAAAAATCTGTGGAAAGCTGATCCAACTTTTAAAGTTCAGTTTTTTACTTTCTGTCAGAAGTCCTTTTGTATGATTCATTGGGGACATCTAAGTTTGACTTTGGTCCAAAACTTCCTCAGGGAATTTTGTAAATAGGACGATTCTTTTGATGAATTGGAATGAAATAAATGATTGCTTTATGTCTCATCTGTTTTGATTATTGACTTGGTGTCTTTACTTTTGTCTCTATATTTGTTTCAACATATGTTATGTTCAGAAAATTACATAAATAATGAATTTGCCAGCAAGATTTTATTTATAAAAAAAACCATCCTAAGCACTTGTAATCGATACTTGTGAATTATGATACCATTTTTGATGGCTATAAGCATAGGGTGATATTCCCGTTTATCTTTCTTTAGCCAAGCAGGATCTGAAAATGTTTGAGTAATATCATTTCATATCTTTTCCTCAACATGTTGCACATAACTATATCAACTCTTTAACGCTGAATTCTTCTCCAATGCATCTATCCTACACTACACTTGACACCCATAGATTGTTTCTTTTCTTGTTTTTAGAAAACATGTGATTGTAATCTTGGAATATATTAGACTAGATTTTGATGCTAGCAAATTGTTATTTCTCCAACAAAAAACTCAGATAACTTATCCTTCTTAGGAGGATTATTGTGAAATGACAATGTAAAATTATATTGCTTCTCATTATTCTCAAGCCTCTATGCTTCACACACTTAACCAAATCATAGAGAATATTGAATTGAATGCATGTACCATCAATGCAATCTTCTAAGCTATGTTTGAATTCACTCCAATCACCTTTGTTTATAATTCTTAATCTTACTGGTGAATAATTTTTTTTAGCTATCCATTTGTATTTATTCTTGTTGACTCATCTCTTTAGTCATACCCTATATGATTGGTCCTTTTTTCCCCCTTTTTAACTTTGGGAGTGCCTTTGATGTCATGTATCATGGGGTGTAAAAATTGAAAGTTCCTTTGGTCTTGTTAAGATTGCATGCATGTGGAAAATCCTCGACATACCAAACTGACATGAACCATATTTTTTAACCTTGCAGGTTGCAAGATGTGGGGTTAATATCTCCCCCATCCCATTGAATGGTACCCCCATGGAGGAGATACCTCACATGCTACATAACACAATTTTCAAGGTTGTAGTATGTCATCCTTCTTTCATTCCTTTGTTCTAACATCATGCATGACACATTTTTCATAACACAAGCCCTGTGGTCCTGTGATTTGTGAGGATAAATTCATATGATAAAACCTTTCATTTGCTACATTTACAAAGGCACACTCTACATGATGTAGAATGATGTGAACAATAAACCATTAGAAATCCATCGTTCATGACTTATACTTTGAATATGGTTCTTAAGGGAACTTCAAGGACAACTTGAACATAACCAATCTTGACTCAAAGAGAAACTAGGTTAATAATGACACACTCACAAACAATTTAGAGGTAACAACAAATGAACACCATTTTCTTGAGTCAAAATAGAGACATAGAGTTACCTAACCAAATAAAAACACAACCTAAACTACTCAATTTGATTAAGGACAAGGATTGTGCCATTTTATTCAAATGACAAGTATAATAACATAACATTTAACATTTAGTTCACCTACATCACAAGGAATTATAGGGTTCATAACCCAACCACCCAAATTCAAAGAAACATAAAATTTGGATAAAACCTAATGACTGATTATCTATGTTAGATTGTCATACATGCCTTGGTAACCATCTAACCATAATCAAGTTTAGACACATTCACATCTAATTTGTGAAAGGAATAACATCTAAACTATTGATGAGTGGACTCACCTAAGTAATACACACTACCCTCAATCACTAACCCCCTTATATAGGTAAGGGCATAGAAAATGTTGAACAATCAATACCCTTGCCCCATCATACATAACTCACAATGAAGTGTGAAGAGAATACATCACAATTAAGGATAAATATGATCTCTTCCTTTCTCTTGTGCAAAAATGTTGTAAGATGATAAATATGAGATTTAAATGGAAAATCTAGGGAATACTTGTAATATTATCTAAAATAACATGAAAATGATGTTTTTTTTTATAGAGAATACTATTTCAAAACACACATTTTCAAAATATTAATATAGAAATATAGAAATGTATATATTTTTAATATGAAAATGATCAATTTTTCAAAAATGGTATGAAATAGATATTTTATAAACATGAACATCACTACTTAATATGTAAATTTAATATTAATAAACACAGTGAACCCAATCCATTTTACATTAAATGGATACCATACATACCTTATTATTAACTCTAGTGGGTCCTTCAACCCCCATTACTCCCAAGGGAGGATCCCACCATATTCAACTTCTTACCTTTTCTAACCTGTTTTATTGCATGAAATTTCATTTTTGTGCCAATTGATAGTTCTTCTATTGGTATTAAGGAGACATATGATGCATGACTCTGCTTGAGAGGACACAACAATGGTGATATGGTTGTTTCAGTCAATGTTTTGTGTTTGAATGTGTGGAATTATTTGACTTTGCAATGTAGGTTCATACCAGGTTTGGAGTTGATAAACAAGGGAATTATTTCATATGCTAAAGAGCAATGTCGCCGCGGGTTTACAATATTATTTGTGTTGGAGAAGTATACTAGTTGATTAGATTGCTCAAGTTGTTGAAGATGATAGTTATGGGTGGTGGAGTGATGCCATGAAGAATTTATTGAGAATGCATCGAAGATTATGCACATTTGGTATTGAGGACTATTTGAGTGAGACACAAAAAGTTAATTCTTTTATAAATACGTTTTATAGTGATTTTGGTGCTACACACAACCACATGAGTTAATGTTTGTAAAAATCACGAATATCACTTATTTTGTATTGATGTTTGGTGGTGAGTTAAATCAAGGAAAAGTTTTGTAAGTGTTGAAAAACAAGTTGATTTGCAATGAGATTGACGAGTAACAAAATTGATATATTTTACTTCCTCTTTTCCTTATTTTTAATCCCTTTTCATTTACTCATAACCTTACAATAGCCCATTTTTATGTTCATATGTGGGATCTAGGCTCAAAGTAGTTTCCATTACATTTCTTAGTATGTCATTGAATTATGATTAACATTAGGAGAATTTGTGTATTATGTATTTAATTTTGAAATAATGGCTTATGTGTGAACAAGTTGTTATAGGATTAGGTCCACAAGCTACAAGGTTGAAGAAATTTCGAATTAATGGTGTAGATAATTTGTAGATCCTTGTGTTGTAGATTTAGGATGCCACAAAGGAGGGAATCGATCACCACCAATCTTGTAGCCACTCAAAGAAGAAAACAAAACATACATTTCATGGTTTTAATTATTGGAAGACATATTTATATGTGCCCACATATGCATATCCATTTTTATTATAGATTTAAATATCTCCCATGTATATACCATGGATATGTTAGGAACCTAACCTCCCTAACCCCTCGTGTAGGTCGAATAATTTGTTTTCTATGTAATAAAGGATGAAATTAGTAAATAAGGCCTATATAATAATGTGAACAAGTCTAATGTAAGAAGACTTAATAGAAGGTTCTGCTTCTAGAAAAATATTCCTCTAAAATGTTCTTTAGAAAATATAATTAGTACAAATAGGAGTAGAAGGCACGAGGAAGTCTTGTCTTGAGAATTATTGTAATAGAGATATTCTTTGTTGGAGTTTGTCCCCTCGAATAGGTAATTGAACTTAGATTTCTATCAATAAATGTATCATTGTTAGTGTTATTAATATCAATATTTTTCTAATCGACTAGTGTTTGTTGTAATATTTCTATTTTTGTTTTATATAACACATTTGGTACCTTACAAGTCGTATCAAAGCACTTCCCTCTACAAAAATTTTGGGACATTTTTTTTTGGGTAGTGATGTGTATTGTTGGCATCTTCAAAGCACAGAGATATGTCATTCGACAAGTAAAATTGCAGCTAGGGAAGACTACAAACTGGAAATACAGATGGTTTCACGAGTTACTTGAAACAAATATTTCACCTTGTTGGAAACCTCTGTAACCATTGTTGGTATCCCTTCGAGGAGTACCACATCAAACAACACCTATACATGACCATCACTCCCACGTACCTCCGTGTATATATAGGGAGTCCCCTAAGTCTCTTGAAACCAACTTTATATCAGCCTATCGACCACCTGACTGCTATAGTGGCACCAAAAACAACATTTTGGAAGAAAACTCTCTAGTATCTGGGTAATCGGGTAGTATGACTAAGGGTATGGTCGAACCTCCTTAGTTGGTGCTCTGGGATATTGGGTCGAGAACTACTGTTGGACCCCACACGTATATCAGAGAGCTATAGCACATGGAAAACCATTGTCTGTAGGAACCATGGAAAACCTAAACCTTGGGAAAGGGGCATAACATAACAACAATAGAAAGGAACTCTTATCGCGCAACCCTGCTTCTTGCATCCAGGTTGTGAAATTCCTACACAATTTTCCCTGTTAACAATTTGGGCATTCCATCACTACAATATCCTTCATCTAGAGTATAACTCTGCATGAGTAAAACAAGAAGAAAAAAAAGAGTATAGCGGTCCCACCGACACCCTTATTCGAGACCTATTGCACTGAATTCGTCTCTTCTCCTTGATCGTTGCGGTACCTATCACTTTTAATCCTTTTTTCCATGGACCCACCCACTATTCTTGGTACCCTTATTTTATACCTATCCCACTGGATTTCTCTCTTGTCCTAACACATCATGGTACCCTTCACGTGTAAACCTTTTTTATGTGCATAATCGCCTACCCATTTTTTGACTATTCACAAATAGCTCTTATCAACAACCAAGAAATCATTGGCTTGATTGCCAACAACACCTAGAGCAAGCAAGACATCACGAAAATCACTTCCAACCTTAGCTCCCTCAATTCCTCAGTTCATATCCTCAAGGACTAATATGCCACCCTCAAGGATCAATATGCCATCATCGAAGACAAACTCAAAAAATTGATGAGCTAATCCCTAAACCCTACCTCCTCTAAACGACCTTCCTAGCATAAAGATGCCAACTCTTCCAATTTCCATGCCCTTCATTCCAATCATATTCATCTCTAACTGCGTCTTCCTAGAATTGAGGTGAAAACATTTGATGGTTCGGATCCCATGGGCCGGGTCACTCAAATGGAACATTATTTCTCCTTGCATGACATTACTAATGAATTGGCCAAACTCCATTACGATATCCTCTATCTAGATCCAAAATATCGATGATGGTGGAAATGGCGTAAAAATTCACACCAAGGGTATGTTGCTTGGACACAATTTGTTGCCGATGTTTATGAATGATTTGACACTGACACCCACCATTTGGGATGTTTGACCAAGTTGAAATAGTTTGGCACAATGGAAGAATTTATTTCCACCTTTGAGGACTTGCATTTCAGACGGAGGGAATGTTAGATTCCTTTTCAGGGAATGCTTTATCAATGACTTGAAGGATGAAATCCAAGCCCATGTCATAATGGATCTCACACAAACTTGGTTGGAAGCTACTAAAAAATACAAGGAAGAAAAACAAGTTGTCTCCTCCCAAAATAAAAAAAACCCTCCTTTTTTCCTCTCCATAGACCCACCAATCCCGCTCCTCCCGACACTCCTCTCAAGATCCATAGATTAATTCGGGAAGAAATGGATGAATGCCAAATCAAGGGTCTTTGCTATAATTGTGACGAGAAATATTTTCTAGGGCATAAATGTAAGGACCACAAGCTTTTTATGGCCATTTTTGAGGATTTTTTTGATGAGGATACCGATGTTTCCCCCATGGAAAATCTACCCCAAGCCGATGCTATTACTCCACCCTTTGATCCACTAGAAGTTGAACTGCTGATTTTGCTAAACGCTCTCACTGGTTTCTCTTCTCTCCAAACCATCAAGTTACATTAAGCATAGGAAATTCATCATCCTAGTTGACAATGACAACACCCATAATTTTATTCATCGTCACATTTTCGAAGAAACCAATTTCTATATCAGCGCAGTCAACAAATTTCAAATCATGATTGCCAATGCAGGTTCCATGAAATGTGGGGGGCATTGTGAAAATGTGAGCCTACAAATTGGTCAATACCACTTGAAACCTCATATGTGTTCTATCGACATGGGCAATTCTGACATTGTTCTTGGTGAAGAATGGTTATGCACTCTAAGCCCCATCACCATGGATTTTAAGGACTTAACCATGCAATTCCAATAGGAGGGACAACAATATCAGTTACAAGGAATCACAATAGGCTCCCTTGATATCATTAGTTCCCACATCATGGAAAATCTACTCAAAAAATGTTATTCTAACATTATTGCTCAACTCTGTTATATTCAAGTAGTTGAGACATCCTCTATGCATCCCGACCTCCAATATATACTCTCCCAACACCAAGATATTTTTAACACTCCCCATGGACTTCCCTCTTCCTGTAGTGTCCATGATCATTCCATATTGCTCATACTGGTTAGTCTTCCTCAAAACGTTCTCCCTTATCGTCATCCCTTTTCCCCAAAAATTGAAATTGAGAAAATTGTTCAAGAGTTGCTAGAAGAAAGTGTTATCCATCCCAGTACCAACCCCTATTCTTCTCCTATAGCCTCGGTACTAAATAAAGAAGGCACTTGGCACATGTGTCCTGATTTTCACGCCCTCAACAAACTCACAATCAAAGAAAAAATTCCCATTCCTATCATTGATGACCTTTTGGATGAATTGAGTGGTGCTCAATACTTTACCAAACTTGATCCCATTCTTGTCATTGATGACCTTTTGGATGAATTGAGTGGTGCTTAGTACTTTACCAAAATCGATCCCATTCTTGTCATTGATGACCTTTTGGATGAATTTAGTGGTTCTTAGTATTTTTCCATCTTGCTCATACTGGGCAGTCTTCCTCCCAATGTTTTCCCTTATCATCATACCTTTGCCCAAAAAAATGAAATTGAGAAAATTGTTTAAGAGTTGCTAGAAGCAGGTGTTATCCATCTTAGTACTAACCCCTATTATTCTCCTATAGTTATGGTACTCATTAAATAAGGCACTTGGTGAATGTGTCCTGATTTTCACACCCTTAAAAAACTTACAATCAAATAAAATTTTCCCATTCCTGTCATTGATGACCTTTTGGATGAATTGAGGGGTGCTCAATACTTTACCAAACTTGATCCCATTCCTATAATTGATGACCTTTTCGATGAATTGAGTGGTGCTCAATACGTTTCCATCCTTCTCCTACTGAGTAGTCTTCCTCCCAATGTTCACCCTTATTATCATCCCTTTGCCCCAAAAAAATAAATTGAGAAAATTGTTCAAGAGTTGCTAGAAGAGGGTGTTATTCATCCTAGTACCAACCCCTTTTCTTATCCTATAGTCATGGTACTCAATAAATAAGGCACTTAGGGAATGTGTCTTGATTTTCATGCCCTCGACAAACTCGCAATCAAAGAAAAATTTCCCATTCATATCATTGATGACCTTTTCGATGAATTGAGTGGTGCTCAGTACTTTACCAAAATTTATCTTCATTTTGGATACCACCATATACATATGAAAGAGGAATGCATTCGCAAGGAAATATTTATAACTCATGAGGGTCACTATGAGTTCTTGGTCATGCTCTTTGTCCTGTGTAATTTCCCCTCCATTTTTCAAAGTCTCATGAATCATGTCTTCCGTCCTTTCCTCCCTCATTTTCTCTTAGTTTTCTTTGATGATATTCTCATCTATAGTAAAAATTGGAAAGCCCATCTCTCCCATGTAGATCAAGTTCTACATCTAATATCTAAGCATAAACTTTTTCTCAAATAGTCTAAATGTTCTTTTGGAGCCTCTGAAGTTGAGTACCTAGGTCATATTGTTGGAAAGGGTTTTGTAGGGGTGGTTCCTAATAAAATTGAAGCTATGAAGGATTGGCCTCACCCTAAAAATATTAAAATATTTCATGGTTTCCTAGGTTTAATTAGCTATTATCGCGAGTTTTTTTCAGAATTTTGGAAAAATTTCAGCTCCTCTCACTACTCTCCTTAAAAATAATGCTTTTAGTTGGACTCCCACAAATGATCAATCTTTCCACACCTTGAAATAGGCTATGTGCATGACTCTTGTCTTGGTACTACCAAACTTCACCAAGAATTTTGTCCTGTAATGTGATGCTTCAAGGAAAGGATTGGGGTAGTCCTCATGCAAGATGGCCAACCTTTGGATTTCAATAGAAAACAACTTTCATAGAGATATTTGGGCCAATAAACCTATGAAAAGGAAATGTTGGCTATTCTACATGCAATGGATATATGATGTCCTTATCTAATAGGGAACTTCTTCCAAATTAAAACTGATCATCATTGCCTCAAGTATTTTCTGGAACAAATAATTTCATCCTTAGAGCAACAAAAATGGGTGACCAATCTATTTGGATATGATTATGAGATTATTTACAAGAAGGGAAAATAAAATGTGGTTGTTGATGCTCTTTCAATGAAATATGAATATTAAGGGTCACTCTTTTCCCTCTCTTTCATTGTCATAGATTGGCTTCAAGACATTCGCCATGAATGGTTGCAAGACTCCAAAATTTCTAGCTTCATCCAACAATTGCAACAAGATTCTCAAGCTTATCCAAGCTACTCTTGGCATAATGAAGAGGTTCACTATAAAGGTCTCCTGTATTTAAGCAAACATTTGAACCTTAAATCCACTATTCTTTCTGAGCTTCATGCTTCACCCACAACTAGGCTTTCAGGGTTTACCAAAACCTATGAAAGGGTCAAATGTTATTTTTTTTCTGGGAAGGTATGAAACATAAAATACACACCTTTGTGGTTGAGTGTGATACATGTCAATAAAATAAGGGTGAAACAATCAAATCTTAAGGCACACTCCAACTACTCCCGATTCCACCTACTATTTGGATGGATATTTCTATGGACTTGATTGTTGTCTTACCTAAATTGGGAAATAATCTTGTCATCATGGTTGTAGTATATCATCTTTCCAAATATGCTCATTTATATCTCTTCAACACCCATTCACAACATCTACAATGGCTCAAAATTTTATGGATAATATCTTCAAACTCCATGTCATTTCTCATTCTATTGTATCCAATTGTGATCTAACTTTCACCAATAATTTTTTTCAAGAATTGTTCAGGAATTTTGTGGAAAAGTTTCCCTCGTGGAAAGGTGAAACCCCCTTTGGATCAAAACTCCTTTAATCCAAGACAAAAAGTAACAAATGGTTTCCTAATTTCCCTCTCTATATACTTTATATACCCACAAACAAAATGGAAAGAGAAGATGAGAGAACGAGGTAGATGGCTTAACTCCTTTCAGTCGATTGTCCTCATTGCTCCATATGCCACATCACCTGCCACGTCATTTGTACGGCCATACGGCTTGTACAGTCATCCTGCCACGTGGCACTGTACGGACTGTATAGTCATCCCCTTTTTTTGCCTGTTTGGGTTTTCAAATAGAACACGATATCTTTCGCATACAGAGCCCGTTTGATGAAGTAAATATATGGCCGGAATCAAGAAGACGAGACAGACACAATGGCGCTGGTTTCGTCAGATTTAGAGCACTTTCTTTTTTGAGCCTTTTTGAGCCCTGTCAGGCTTCTGGATCTGATTCTGGATCACACCTCCCCACTAAAAGACCTTTTTATCCCCAAAAGGTTACTGACTAGTCAACAAGATCGGGATAGGCCACCCGACTTGTCCGCTGTCTATGAACTCTGTCTTGTGCACTTGTCTTATCAAGATCAACTGTAACACAATCAGGACAACTGACAGTATATTATTAGCCATTTGAACCCTGTTACATCTTACTGAAGCCACTATCATCCATGTAGAAAACATTACTAATGACAGTATCAAGAAGACGACTGCAAATGAGCTGATATACTTGAAATATCTGCACGACATGAGCTTATCTTGAAGCAACTTATGATTGATTTTCCATTCAACAATCATTTCTTTTTCCTGCTTAAGATCGATTACTTCATTTGAAACAATTATTGGTTTGTTGCTTGCTTGCACTGCCTTATTTAATTGTTCCATTATTTGAAGTGTTTTATTTTCTTTAACATGATGAGCATGAACCACATAATCTTGACCTGGTTTAGTGAATTGATATTGATTCTTTGTCCTATAGAAGATTGCCTTACGATCATATAAGTATGGACTACCTAAGACCATTCCACATTCTCTTAACGACGCTACATCACATGTTACTTTGTCCACATACTTAGATGAAATTGCAAATTTGATTGTGCACT
>ML795734.1:17546-33064 GCA_009831015.1 Picea engelmannii | reverse complement strand
TGATGGAGGTGAAGGAGGAATCTGAGGATGATCCTCTTCCTCTTCACTTTTTCCCTTTGAAGATTCACCCAAAACTGGTCTCTTTCATTCCAGGTAATCCTCGTACAAAACTTTCACCATCTCCGACATAGCAAGGAATGTTTTCCGAAACTCTTTCTCATCTTGAGAAATCCCTTCTTTCGATGCCATCTTCTCGCTGTGAGAAGCTCTCTTTCTCAATCCAATTAATGGATTCTCTGCAACAAGCTCGCCTTCACCACGCTGTAGCTTTTCCCTGGTTAACATGCAAAACTCAACTCCAAACGTCAACTAGCTCTGATACCACTTGATCCCTCGGATCTTTTAATGACTATGGTTGAGTTTTAATTTTGCATGCGTTAATTATACAATTGATAAGCTTAATGAAAGAATGAGGAAAAGAGAGGAATTATGACAGCCATATACACATATGCAGATCTGAAATGAAATAATAGACAATAAACCATAACACGAGAATTGATAATGGAGTTCGACACAACTTTGCCTACGTCTCCGAGCTTTTGTCTCTGTGGGGGAGGCTTCTTTATTTCTGTTCAAAAGATCAAAAGTACATCACAGTAGTGCCAATTGGCTACAAGACTGATCTGGTCATGTTCTTCCAGATCTCTAGAACCCTGCAAAGAAAACGACATGCAAAACAGACGTCCGGAGCTCCCAGAAATGGCCTGCAAGCGTCTGCTCCTCAATAGCTTCTCTGCATAAAAATGGCTTTGGCTTGGCTTCCCTTCAACATAAATATGCTCTGACTGTCCTCCATGGCCTCAAACAGGCCTGGTTTTTATAGATATGAAGTTGGTTATCCATCCCCAACTTCCTCCCAAAATTTGGGCTCCAAAAATGCCCAATATCTCCCAAAAATGACCAAAATCCACTAATATCAGGCAAAAATCAATTAAAAATCCCAAAATTTATAACAAAAATCCACTTTATGAATAAAATTAGGCGCATCCCCTTTGGCGCGTGCTCCTGGTCATATGGGAGGCGGCCATGTGGCCGGGCACTCCTCTGTTTGTGCGCTGGCCCCCCCTGTCCGGCTCCTGGTTTTCGGGCATGGTCATAGGTCCATGGGCTTAACAGATTAACCACACCCAACTTTGGTGGCTATAGTTCTGGTCCTGTGGGATCCACCCGGGATCCGAGGGCTGGTCCTTATCATCGTGACCCCCGCAAGTTTAAACCCCCCGCTCTCTCGTGGCCATATGGGGCGACAATACAACCAAGGGCTGGGGCTAGGCCCCAACCCTTCCCGCCTCCAATCAAAACTTAAATTAAACATAAATAAATTCTTTTCCACTTATATAATAAGCAATACCTGTGGGGTGGGCGGTTAGCCCGATCCTGCCAGTCCTTTGCCCGGAGGAGAGGTCGGGGGTTCGACCCCGGTGGAAACCATAAACTTTTACATAAACCAAAAACCAACCATGGGGTGCCACATGGCAGCCCATGACTGGGCCACGTGGCACCTCAACAACCAATATAATACTGCCAAGTGTCAAATGTTGGATGCTCCACGTGTCTGCCACGTACCCTGCCACCATACCTGCCCAATCACCTGCTGACATCATCCCGTGCCATGTGTCACCCTTACAGTGGTGACATGTGTCACCCATAGATTGGTCCAGTTGTCTACCATACACCACATCACCTACCATGTCATCTGTACAGACATACGACCTATACAATCAGCCTTCCACGTGGCACTGTACGGACTGTACAATCATCCCCTTTTTTTGCCTGTTTGGGTTTTTGGACAGAATGCGATATCGTTCGCATACGAAGCCCGTTTGATGAAGTAAATATATGGCTGAAATCAGGAAGACGATACGGACGCAATGGCGCTGGTTTCGTCGGATTCCGAGCACTTTCATTTTGAGCCTTTTTGAGCCCTGTCAGGCTTCTGGATCCGATTCTGGATCAACATGAGACAAAAAAACACCTCCTTCTTCCACTATATATTGTTTAGAAAAATAAACCTATCTACTTTGAGCTAAGCAAAAATAGACATGCATACATTGAACAACATAAGCATGAGGGGAATAGGCCAAGTTATATTATATGGAAATAAATAAGTAATGAAACATTTACAACTTTGATGTCGATGTTGCAACAAGTCCTCCAAGCTATCCTTTCCGTCCCCTTGAATGCCGCAAGGTCAGTAGTATGATACTCTGAAGTTCTCCGTCCTTTTAACCCAAGAATGAACTTCATTATATAGGATTTGAGGAATAAAAACCATAGGATAATTTTGAGGAGAGGAAAGTATCAAATGAGGATTTAGCTGAACAAACAATATTGACCCTGAGGGTAGCTTGAACCAACCTCTAACCAATTGAAATATTATGGAAACAACCTCTCAAAAAAAGGCATAATGGTTGCAACCACTTCATCACCCCACTAGAATTGAGCATAGGGCGATAATATCGCTCCCCTAGAAATAAGCAAGGAGTGATGACAAGGGTTCATCCTCCTCTTCATATCAGAAGGGGAGAAATGATACTAAAAAAAGGCCAAAAACTAACGGTGAAAGATAATATTTCAACCTCCAAATGATAGGTTTCCCCTCGAACATGTCTAGGGATTATGAAAAACACTCCCACATGATGAAGAAAGTGCGACAAATGGGTGTGTAACAAAGCCCCCCTGAAGTGTGAGCTCAAAAGAGAAAATGATGCCCGAAACACTTTACAAAAACATGTATGTAAGGGTGCTGGATTAGGAGAGTTGGGATGAAGTTGTAAACAAACATTAAATAGTATATACATGTCATCCCTAAGGTAGGAATACCCATGCTCATAATAAAGTGGCTCAAAGCATGGCTGCCGACCAATACACCACAGATCCCTGAAATCATTGACTAAGGATATGACCACCAAAGATACAATGTGTATCCATACCTCCATGATGCGATCAAATCGTAGCTATGAAAGAATACACAATGGAGCTACGATATGACAAAAACATAGCCACATACCAATACAAAGTGGATCTATGTGACAACATATATATTGATGAGATCGTCGACATGCTGGACATACTGGAATATTCTAAGTACTCAAATAATCTATATCACAACCTGGGTGAGACACGTAACAAAGGTGGGTTCCTAAGGGGTTCCTAGGGTCATCATACCGATCTCGAAACGGTATGATTCTATCCATGTGAGTAGATGTGTTGATGTCGAACATGGTAGGAACCAATTGATTACTAGTCATTGATGTATACTGTTAACACGTGTGAAGGTAATCACCAATGATGACAATGACTCCCAAGGTACCTTAGTACATTATAGCAAATGTGAATAAATGAGCTGAAGTAGAAAATTCATGTAATCATTCGATCAAAGACCAATGATGTAAACCTATTGTCGAAATCGAGGAGACCTGCCATTGGGGCATGCAAGTTCCAAGGTACTAAATGGTTTCTAAGTCTAATTCCTAGATAATGTGTTGAAGTCGACATGAACAAAATCGTCGAAGGAGGGCCATGATATATCCCCAATCATCGACACAAAACTAAAAAAGGAAAGTGATGTAAGATAATAGATCAAATGGGCACAAATTGACATGAGGACGAAGGTTGGTAACACTTAAGAGTGGTTGATTTGGCCTGAAACTTCCCTTGAACATTGTGAGGAATGATAAATGAATTGACAACATTGACTCGATGAGAGGTAGACCAAAACATAGTGCGATGATAACTAGGGAACTCTTCGAGTGGGCCGAAGGAGTATAATGACTCATAGTATTAGTATGACTCAAAGACAAGAAAATTACCCAACCGTAAGACAATACACAAACAAGTACCATGTTCAAGGGTGACAACAAATAACTGCCATAATGATTTCCAAAAAATTGACCCACTTCCCTTAAATTTTCCCCATCGTGAACGATGAGTACCTCTTTGTTTTTTAACGAGCTTGAGGAGGATAACATATCCTTGATACAACCCATCTTCGATGAGACCCTCATCACATGTTTAACGAACCTAAAGAAGGAGGGGTTCAATCCCATATGGGTTCTTCAATGTATAATTTTACGAGCCCAGAGAAGATAAACTTGACAGTGTTTTCATGTGTAGAGAGTTTGAAAAGAACTTAAAGAAGACTCTAGGGTTGTTCTTTTTTGTAAATTTAGTCTTCCAATCCTGAAAAAGTATAAAACAATACAAGGGAGAACTATTCTATTCTAGGTTGACTAGAGTATTCCTTTTTCGTAATTAGTCCATCCGGTTTGAAAAAGGGTTAAACTTACACCAAATATATGCCATTTCAAATCCTTTTAATGAATGTGAAAGGAAACAAGCTCACTCAAAAATATTTTCATGTTTAGAGAGTCTGAAAAGAGATTAAAGGAGACTCCAAAGAGTTCCTTTTTCGTAAATTTTTTACAAGCCCCCAAAAGTGATAAAATTATACTTGATAACTTATTCTCATGTATTTACGAGCACAATAAAGAAAAAATACTAAGATTTTCTAGAGAGAATGAGTGGCATGCAACTTAGTTCCAATGGGTGAAACGACTCCTAAGAAATGATTGTGAGAGGGCGTAGCAAGTAGGCATGAAAAGTGAGGACCACTCACAACAATGTGTTTGTCTAGAGGGTAACTACAAAATGGTAGTAGCATGTTTCGAATGAATAGCGCCAAACATAATTGCAATTTCCATAAGTAAGGGACGTGACAAATAATAACGAATAAGAAGTAGCAAGAACAACCATTAAGAAAACAATAAGATGTCTACTTCATTTTTTAATGAGATTTAAACAGAGAATGAAATATGCTCAAAGTGTCTGCTTCATTTTTTAACGAGATCGAAACAAAGAATGTAACTGTGATTGGGGTTGGTTTCATTTTTTAACGAGCTCAAAATTGAAAATGAACTATGCTCAGGATGATACTCATTGACAGGTTTCTTCCCATCGTGATGTCCATGGGTTGGTACTTTGAGTGATACCCATTGGTGGGTTTTTCCCAACATGATATCAAGAGGTTGGTACTTTTCCCCCAACACTATCGAAATAAGCTAGTAGCTTAGCTTCAACATGATGTCCAGAGGTTGGAGACGTTCCCCCCAAGCTTCGTTTCCTCAACCGACTCTTCTTCTGCACCTGTTTACACTCCTAGATAATAATAGGAATAGGTTCACCAGAGAGAGAGGAAGAAAGAGGATCAATTGACATAGGTGGAGGAAAAGAAGGTTCATGTACTATATCTAATGGAAGACTCAAATCAATTGGAGGGGAGTCTGTTTCATTTTTTAATGATATTGACACAGACAATGAACTTTTCTCATGGTTATCTGTTTCATTTTCAAACGAGCTTGACATGGAAAGCGAACTATGCTCATGGTCATCTGTTTCATTTTTTAACGAGCTTGACATAGAAAGCAAACTATGCTCATGAACCTTGACCATGGATTCCAAGAGGTCTTCATCGGACAAAATAATAATGCTCTGGAAATAATGTATGTCAAGAGACTCAATAGTGGTAACAGGGGAAAGATCATGCTCCAAAGCTCCCATTGAAGGGGTTCACCATGTCAACTATTAGATATGAGTCTAAATAAGTTGAGCATACAATGAGAGTCTCCTTATCATTAATAGTTGAAGGCATGGGACATGATACCACATAATTAAACTGTGGTGGGAGGGATATCACTTTCATATAAGTAACATTCAAGGTAGTTGAATGGTCGATAGTCATATAAGGATTAACAAACACAAGATGGTCAATGGTCACAATGTTTCCATTACGAGGGAAATGCATAACTCGAAATATTGTGTACATGAAAAGTTTCATAGCATAGGCATAGTCTCGCCCAAGCATTAAATTAAAGTCATAGGGACCTTGAAATACCATAACATTGATACAAACAATTTTCCCTCCTAAGGTGATGGGAAGCTAAGGAAGGATCCCTAAATGTTCATTGAATCTTCTATTAAAATCCAATAGGTGATGGGTAACTGACACAAGCTGAGGGGAAACCATAGTTTTCCAAGTGGTTGAGGATAGAATGCTAACAAAAGAACCTTCATCTACAAGAGTGTGATGCGTGATTGTATCACAAACCTGCACAGTGGTTTGGAAAGGCATGTAAGAAGGAAGGCGAGGCTCCACTAACCTTTTCCAGTTAAAGGAAATGAGATCAATACTTGGAGGGGGTTCTATTGAAATGGGTGAAATTCCCTCTTGTCCATAGGAATATGAAGTGATAAGAAAAAGTTGAGTGGTATCCGCTTCACTCTCCAAGGGAAGAGTGCGATCGACCGAGGATTGAATTGGACCGACCACTTCATCAACCAATGGTTGGTTGAGAGAGGTCTCATGGGAAGCAACTGTATGTTTTTTATGAAAAACAATAATGTCTTCCAACAATTGCAAATCTTCATCCATATGAGATCACACATTACCAAAGTATCTACAAGATACGAACAAGAAAACAAATCCCTTATGAAAGGGAGAAAGGAAGTAAAGATCTTCTGGAGACAAGAGATGAGGTTGTCAACGAAGAAACGAGAAAAAATTACAATAACCTTCATGCAACAATTCCCCAAGGTGCAAGTAAGATCCCATAGGAAAATACCCTCCTCGTTCGCTAAAGAGGAGATTGAACATATATTGGAAGTACCAAAAGGACCCTTCCTTGCAGAAGGAATCCACGTTGCAGTCACCTGTGTGGAATCCTAGGAGAGGTTACTATGTTTACCAATTCACAATGAATGACCTGTGGGTATAGTCAATAGTCAATACTAGAAAATGGGCATGGGAATGAAAGACACAAATTTGTGACCCAAAACTAAGAAGAAGTGGCGTCAGCTCGAGGATCTACCACTCTTCAAAGCCCCATACTTGCGATAGTTCCACTAGGAAAAAAAGAGAGGGGAAGTATCAATTGATCGCCTCGCTTGACCTCCTGTTTGATTCCTGTGTGAGAGGAGCTTTCCCAACTAACGTTAATTATTACTACTAGATTTTCTCTAGTATTCTATAGTCTCGTTCCCATGGCCTTGAAGAGTTAACTCTCCACCCTACTATCAAGGCCCTAAAATCCTAGACTTATTGGTTTTCTATCAAAGAGAAAAAAATCTAATCAATTTTAGATTATGTTCCTCGTTCCTTTTAATGACTGTTTGTTACTCAATAGGGTAAGCAGAACTGTACTAGATGGTGTTATGACCCGACTCTAAACTGTGCACAAAAATGAAATGCAAAGATTTCATTTTCGATGAATGCTAGATATGGTAAATAGGAGAGTCTTTTGCTTTCCAAAATGCATATTCCCAATGCAATTTACTTCTCTCTAAAGTGATAGCTTGATTATGCCCCTCTAGGATGCACAAATTTTTTTTTTCTTCAAATGCAATCAAATAACTTCAAATGCAACTCTTTTTTGCTTCCTTACTTTCAAGTGAAACAAAAGAATTTGATGACGATGCAAAGGATCATGATGCAAGATGAAACCAAAACATGCACTCAAAAATTTGACAAGAAATCAAAGAGTTAAAATGAAAAAATGCCTCCAACACATGTTCAAACAAGAACCCAAAAATGTAAAGTAAGGGAAAATTACTTTTTGAAACATCAAAATTCAAGTAGCAAAGATCAAAGAGAAATGCAAATTTGAAGCAAGGCCAAATATTTTAGGAGTTCACTCAAGGGATCATAGGTTTTCCCAAGAGGATAAGAGTGAGAAACTCAACAACAAGGATTAATGCAACATATTCAATCCCCAAATCAATGAAAAGGACTCCAAAATAAAACAAGTAAAACACCTACAAGGCCTTGGAATCAAGGTGACAAAAATTTGAATGCCTACAACTGATGATGATCAAACTACTGATGACATAGACTTTGAAAAAGGATCAAGTTAACCTAGGACAATCATGTACACTTCAAAATTTGATAGGAGATGGGAACTCGAAAGAGGCAAAAAAATATGATAATCACTAAACTTTAATCAATCAAAGACAGAATCATGCATGAAGGGATATGATATAAGGTTCCAAGATAAAAATATGACAAAAAAGAGACAATGAAATATCAAAACCCTCTCAGAGAGAGGATTATCACCCCTGTAACACTGTAGACATGGTGATGATCAAGGTTTCATCGCTCCCCAAGACACAAAGAGAGGGAGATAATCCAGATGTTATCTCCCCTGTAACACTACATACATGGCGATAATCAAGGTTTCATCTCTCCCCAAGACACCGAGAGAGGGGTATAATCAAGATTGCATCACCTTATATTCCCTTATACAGGGATATGAAGTCTGGGAAGTGGTGAAAAGACACAAACCTCCCAGATCTGAGAAAGGGTAAGGTTCTTGACTCAACAAGCTTCCCAATGATGATGAGGGAATGTGAGAATTCAAAGAAGATGCATATAATCCAAAAAGATCAAGCAAAAACCAAAAATTTAAAGGGCTAGAAAACACTAAGGAAAGATCAATATGAACGATCCATAGTATCCCTAGTATCCTCCTATAAATCATCAATACCAACACTCCCTTCACTACCATTATCGCATTATCTGTTTATGATGATGGGTGGAGTGTCCACTCAAAATGTCAGATGTTTCATAAACTCTCACACAATTTTTCCCAAAAAGTTTAACTAATAAGATCCCCAATATGGTTGCTAGTTTCTGTTGTGGAAAATTTTCCCTTATAGATAGGTGAAACCCCCCTTAGATCAAGACTCCTTTAATCCAAGATACAAAGTAACAAATGGTTTCCTACTTTCTCCTTAGGTCTACTTTATATACCCACAAACAAAATGGAAAGAGAAGATGAGAGAACAAGGTAGATGGCTTACCTCCTTTCAGTTGGTTGTCGTTGCTTCTCCAACTATTGATCTTGATGTCCAATCTCCCGGTGCGAGAGGATTTATGCAAGAGACAAAACAACACCTGCTTCTTCCACTATATATTGTTAAGAAAAATAGAGCTATCTACTTTGAGATAAGAAAAAATAGACGTGCATACATTGAACAAGATAAGCATGAGGGGAATATGCCAAGTTATATTGTATGGAAAGCAATAAGTAATGAAGCATTTACAACCTTGATGTCGATGTTGCAATATCTCCTCCAAGATCTCATTTCCATCCCCTTGAATGTCACAAGATCAATAGTATTATACTCTAAAGTTCTCTCTCCTTTTCACCCAAGAATGGCCTCCATTATATAGAAGTTGAGGCATAACAACCATAGGATAATTTTGAGGAGAGGATAGGATCAAATGAGGATTTAACTGAACATACAAGATTGACCTTGTCACCTTGCCATGGATAGAGGGTAGCTCGAACCAACCTCTAACCAATTGAAATCTCCCAAAAACAACCTCTTAAAACAAGGCATAATGGTTGCAACCACTTCATCTCCCCCTAGAATTGAGCACAGGGAGATAGTATCACTCTGCTATAACTAAGAAAGGAGGGATGAAAATGGTTCATCTTCCTCTTCACATGGGCATGGGAGCGATGATACTCAAAAAATGCCAAAAAATCAAGGTGAAAGATAGTATTTTGACCTCCAAATGATAGGTTTCCCCTCCAACATGTCTAGGTATATTGACAAACACTCCCACATGGTGAAGAAAGTGTGACACTTAAGTGCTACAAATAGGTGTGTAACAAGGCTCCAAGGAACCCAATTGCATCTCAACACTTCCTATCATCTCCAAAATCATGGACAAACTGAAGCTATCAAAAAGTGTTTGGAAACCTATTTGTAGTGTTTTGCATTTTATCGCATCAATGGGATCAATGGTTACCCCTATTTGAATGGTGGTACAACACATCTTACCATACTACCACTCACTTGAATCCCTTTGAAATGGTCTACAAGAAAAAAACACCATCGATTCTCTGATACATGCTAGGTGTTTCCAAGGGTCAATAGGTTGATATAAATCTTATAGTATGCATGGCCATTCTCCGTACCCTCAAAGAAAATTTAGTCATGGCATAGAATCACATGAAGAAATAAGTAGATTAGGTTCATTCAAAATGTCAATTTTCTAAAGGGGACCAGTCGTTTCTTTGTCTGCAACCTTATAAGTAAAATTCACTCAAAGTTGAACACTATAAAAAACTCACCCCAAGTTTTATGGTCCTTATACAATTCTAAAGCAAGTGGGGCCCATGGCCTACCAATTAGTTCTTCCTAGCCACTCTAAGCTCCATCCTATTTTTCATGTATCGTACTTAAATTAATTGATTGGAACTAAGTGCCATACTTAAACTAGTCTCCCTGAGTTGGATGAAGATAGATCCATTTGGTTACTGTTATAGCAAGATTTGCCTAACCATTGCTATCTTGCACAGAGGGTCTTTTTCCATTTCCCTATGTAGACTTATCAACCCCCTTTTGATAAATCCAGAGCCAAAAATATAGATTTTTCCACATATACGCTCCCTAACTGCTTTGCAAGATGCATATACGATTGCTGCTCCACTACAACTCGCGTATATCAGGATTTGTACTAGAAAATACAAAATGAGGTCGGGTTTCCATGTCACGACAAATGATCTCTGATCTTTTGCCTTCCATATACTGGAAACATTCCGACTCAGCCATTCAGTTGCATTCTGGAGGCTATAAGAGCACAATTTCGAGCTATGGAAAAAGAGAGAGAACGCATTCAACTTTGAGAGAAAAGTTACTCTGGAGAAATTACTTCATATTGAGTTTGCGTCCCTTTGTCCCTCAAGTCTGAACACAGTGTTCAGCCCCCAAGCTCTTCCCTTATTTTCAAGAGGATCTCATTATCTCTTTGCTGTGAGCTTGCCTTTGGTGGAGGATTGAAGTGGTGGAGACCCAATTGGAAGGAACTTGGTTTCTTGGTTTTGAACCGTGTTGACACAGAAGTATGTAATGTCAATACTTATGTTGGTCAATTATTGATAGAAATACTCCTTTCCTGTCCTATCGATATCTTGCAAATATATGATTATTATCCATGGGCATGTTTGTAATGTTTATTAATGGATTGTGCTATCTGATGTGCTAACTCATTTTATATACTGTCACTATATACTTGCATCGCTTGTTTGTTGAGAACTTCTTGCAGGTGTAAATCTTTGGGTCACAGTGCTCAACGATGGAACGACATCAAACGATTGGATTGAGGTAGGCTTATTCCTCGTATTGCACATTAGTTTATATAGCACATGTTGGAATTGAGTTGATTTTTGCAGTCATACCTGTCTTTTGTGGTTTACCCTTGGCCATAGAGAGTTTTTCCCTTGTAACAGTTACAACCACAAGTAGTATTGGAACAATGCAAGCATCATCTCTGTTAGCACACCATCAATGAAGTTTTGTTTCAGTGGAAGGATACACCACCAAAAGATGCCAACTGGGAGCTGATGACCATTCTACAATAATTTCCCCATCTCAAGCCTCGAGGACAAGGTTGTTTTTCAAGGGGGATGGCATGTTAGAGAATTAACCTAAAAAACTGTTTTACAGTCTTAAGGTCAACCTGATGAGGATATGAATCCCCCCACATTTTTAGAGAGGTGGTACTCCTCTTTTTCTTATGAAATTAAAATAAATAAATAAAGAAAAGTCTGAGAAGGACCAGACTTTTGAAAAACTAACATTCACATTCAGAATAATACCTAATATTGGGACCATGTATCCTTTAATAAACACACACACACACACACACACACACACACACACACACACACACACATATATAGGATACATAAAATGAGTATGATAAATAAGAGGTTGACATTTCTATAACAACGTTCATCAAGACAATAAAAAATACCCACAATAAAGAGATAAGAAAGATGGACTGCATATATAAGAGAACTTTAAATGATCATTCCATTAAACACCAAAAATATTATGATGGATAAAACATTTGGAAACTAAAGCTTCAAATCAAAGTTTTTGAGAATACAAGAATGTAGTATCCCAAGTAGTTCTCTCAAAGTTTCAAAAAATAATATAAGTCTTTAAATACAAAGTAAATGTATTTAAATAAAAGATTTGCATTCTCCCTTCAAAGAGGACTGATATGGGGATCTCGTGGACCATAAAATGAAAATACCTAAAAGTTAAGAGGAAAACAATCAAGGATCATCTTGGTTTTCACAAAATACTGAGAAATAGAAGGTAGTATGACAAATGATTGTGGAATAAATAGACATAAGAGGGGGAACAAAGTTGTTGCTTGACTCATTGTGATGGAAAGTTCTCATAACCATTTACTTTCTTGGAGGTGTTTCTTTTAAATATGCATGTCGTGGTTGAGGTGGCATAACCGATGTAACTACTTCTTAATTTTTTGGCTCGGTAATTTTGATTAATGCCTTTTTCAACCACTCCTTGATATAATCCTTTAAAGGAGATACAACAATTTCATGCATAGTTTTAATTTCAAATAATTCATTTTCAAAGTCGCTCAGATCCATCTTCGATTGATGCAATGTGTCATCAACTTCATCATTTCTATTGATATACCAAACTAACCATTTTTCAACTTTTTTTTCGGAAAAGTCCATTGTTTCACTGAATTCATTTTCCCAAGCAACTTTTAATGCATTAAGTTGTTCCATTAAAGTTTCCTTTGATAAAATCATGGCAACCATCAATAAATTGGGACCATCAAGTTCCTTCATACGATCCAAAAGCTTACGAAACAAATCATTTTATTTTTATTTTTCAAAACATCAATCTCATTTATCATTTCTTTCAAATATTTAATTCTTCTTGACCAACATGCATTGACCCGTTTCATCGAGTAAGTTGAAGGATGCTTTTTTTCTTAGTTGAGAATGTACTCACAACTTCCTTGTAAAATCCTTCATCATTTTCTAGGTCCTTTTGTAGATATTCCTTGAAATTTTGTATTCCTGATGAAAAAATAGAAATACTTTGAGTCTATATTGATTCTAAACTTTCATCTTGGATGATATTTGATTCTTTATGAAGATCTTTAAAAAATGTTTCCTCAACAATTTCTTCTAATACAATAACATTGGGATTCGATACTTAGGGTTCTCTTGGACCTTGTTCTTTATTTATACCATCATTTCTTATCCTCTGCTCTTGGTTATGAATTCTTCTTTGTTCTTGAGTGGGAACTCTTGGGTTTTGATCTGTTGGAACAAAGTTTTCAACTCTTCTTAATCTTGTTAGATCATTTTGCATCTGCCGAATAGTCTGATTCATTTGAGCTATTTCCAATATTTGCTTTGTTTCTTGGGTCATTCCGGGATCATTCCTTACATTTGGGATAACACCTTGGAAGATTCCCCCACCAATTCCACATTTTTCAACATTCTTTGAGGTTGATGCTCCTTGATTAGTTATAGTAAGGTTATCCATTTTCCTTTGAACTTTTCCAAGGATAATCTCAGGGTCAACATTTGTTTCTATCATAATTTCTTCCATTTCTGTTGTTTTTCTCATGGCTCCATCTGAGTCTTCTATTTGGGCAGATCTGATAGCATATTTTACATTTTTCGGTATGAAATTCTTATAACATCCGAGTATAAATGTTTTTTTTTTTTTTTTTTTTTTTTTTTTTNATCTTATTTAGCATCTTGAAAAACCACAAGTTTAAATCCTTGATTCTCTCTCTCTTTTTCAAATGGATTTGGGTGAATTATGTGAGCAATGTATGGTATGAAACTGGGGGTGCATACATGGTCATGAACATAGCTTCCAAATCATCAAATGATGAAATTGACCAGGCAAGAAGAGATATGTACCATTCATAGGCTTGGCCTATCAAAATTTGTATAAAAACTCACACCATTACATCATCATGTTCTATTAGATGGATTTCACACACAATCAAATATTTATTCGTATGTCTCTTTGGGTCCATTACTTCGTCTCTTGAAAATACTGGCAAGAATCCTTATGGAAGAGTAGGTAATTGGTGTTGTTTCCCTAGAATATTGAGTGCGCTGTTTTTAACCCTTCTTCATGGAATTCTTTATCTCCCATGTCTTTCTTCTTGATTCTCATGAATTTAATTTCTTTCTGCTCTGTCAGCCATTTTTTGAGTTTCTCTGGTCTGAGTTCTAGAATTTTCTCCAACTTCATAATTTTAAAGTTGTTTACTTTTAATTCTTGTTATTGGACCTTTGTATGTTACTAGTCTTTTCTTAATTTCCAACTCTTTGCTTTGTCTTTTTTCAATTTCTGTTTCTTCTTCGTGAGAAAGAGTTTCCCATGATTTTTCTAGTTCTGCTCGGGTTCTTACTGTTTTTATTGTTAAGTTATAAAACTAATGCAATATGCTCTGTTTATTTCTAAGATCAATTTGCAAATTTGGTTGATTTGGGTCAATTTGAGTCATTAGATTCTAGTCCGCAAAACCATCCTTTTTCTCTCCCAAGTATGGTCACCAAAAATGTTGATCTAAAAGACTATTTTATGGTATTAAGGTCAACCTCAAGAGGATATGAATCCCCCTACATCTTTAGAGAGGCGATACTCCTCTTTTTATTATAAAATTATAAACAAAAATAAAACAAAGTCTGAGAAGGAACAAACTTTTGAAAAACTAACATTCACATTTAGAACAATACCTGAGATTGAGACCAAATATCCTTTAAAGAAATTATATACAATATATTACATGACACATAAACCAAATGAGTATGATAAATAAGAGGTTGAAATTTCCATCACAACATTTGTTGATACTGAGAGGGGGGTGAATCAGTATCAAGTGCAATTTAAAACCTTTTTCAACTTATACTTAAACAATTCAACTATATTCAATGAGCAATGAACAATAGTATAAGAGTTACACCAATACACCATAATACACCATGCACAATATATGAAAAATAATCAATAGTTATTGTTCAAGGGAAGTAATGACTTCCAAAGGTAGCTACAACTTCCAAATGTAAAGGGAGGGATAAACCTCCAAGAGGAAAATACAATCTTCCAATATCAAGAGAGAGTTGAACTCTTCATCCTTGTCCCTTCCTTCCACCCAAGAATATATGAGAGATAATAAAACTTTACATTAAATCATCACATAGAACATGATAATTCTTCCCGAGACTTCTTCAATTTCTGCAATTCTTCAATTCTTGGAGTGCTTTGATCCTGTATATAATATTACTCAATGTATTCTCTAAAACTCCTCCAAGTTTCACTCCTTTAATCTTCCCCAAAAAGAATTTATAGAAAGAATGGTAGACTTTATTCAATTATGGTCTATTCAGGAGACTGAACTTGTACAGAATGCCCCATGCTCAATATTTAACATCCAATTCTGAAACTCGAACAAAAAAAACCAAAGTCCGTACTATTTCCAATGAAATTTGTCCCACATCGTTTGGATTCTCGATGAAGAAGTTATGACTGTTTTACCCGGAACACCTGTTTATTGACTAGCTTCAGGACTGGTCACAAACCCTATCTTCCATAGAGTGTATCTCCATAATTATAGCGAATCAAGAGCTGAAATTTTTACCAGAGGTACCTTGATA
>ML795734.1:0-17446 GCA_009831015.1 Picea engelmannii | reverse complement strand
TTACCCGGAACACCTGTTTATTGACTAGCTTCAGGACTGGTCACAAACCCTATCTTCCATAGAGTGTATCTCCATAATTATAGCGAATCAAGAGCTGAAATTTTTACCAGAGGTACCTTGATATGTATTCTCAATACCATAGCGATTTAACCATCTGAATCGTTCTATAAAAAAAATTATAGCAAAAATGGTAAGATGACCTAAAAATAACATACCTTAGAACACATCACCAAAAGACTTCATCCTCCCTTGAAATCCAACTTTCTTTACTTCTTATTTCCTCTGAAATTTGACTTGTATCAAATGAATGTATAATGATGTTTATTTATACCATTTATGTCACTTCCTTTTAACATTAGGTCCGACCTGACACTTTCTTATTTTGTAATTCTTTTCTTTAATTATCTTCAGGGCCTACATGTACTTCCTTCTTCAATTCACTTTGTCATTTCAAAAATTCATTTCTCCTCAACCATGAGGATCCACGTGATGTGCCACATACCATCGGAAACATGTATACTATCCATCCATGGGTGTTGCATCTGCATGTGCATTTTCCTTCATGTCCAAATATCTTCATCAATCTTGCGGTCCAAAACCCATGACTAGGGTTGACATCAATGACAACAACCAATATTCCAACAACATTCATCAAGACAATAAACAATATCCACAATAAAAACATAAGAAAGATGGACCACATGTATAAGAGAACTTTAAATGATCATTCCATTAAACACCAAAAATATTATTATGGATAAAACATTTGGAAACTCAAGCTTCAAATCAAAGTCTTTGATAATACAATAATGTAGTATCCCAAGTAGTTCTCTCAGAGTCTCAAAAAATATTATGAGTCTTTAAATACAAAGTAAATGTCTTGAAAGAAAACATTTGCATTCTCCCTTCAAAGAGGACTGGGATGGGGCTCCCACAGACCATAAAATGAAACGACATGGAAGATAAGAGGAAAAAAATCAAGGATCAACTTGTTTTTCATAGAATATTGAGAAATAAAAGGCAGTATGACAAATGATTGTGGAAGAAATAGACATAAGGGGGGGAACAAAGTTATTTCTTGACTCATTGTGATGGAAATTTCTCGTAACCCTTTACTTGCTTGGAGGTGTTTTTTTTGGCATGTTATTGGAGACCAAGGTTCTATGAATTTACCAACAAAGGTATCATTGTAGTCTAGAAACGTTGACACTTTCAACCTTCCACAAGGGAAGGAGGTCTCACCCGAAGCACAACCAAAATTGGTGTGAGAGTAAGGGAGTCAAATAGAACACCTAGGTGGGAGTATCACAACCCAAACAGATCTAATCATAGGAGTATAAAATATTATAGACATATATCATAACTAGAATGGAAGATTCAAATGCATAACCTGTGGACAAATTCCTTCGGTGAGAGTATTCCCAATCATTAACTAAACAAGTAAAAGAAACATAGATAACACTTGCACAGATGAAGATCTTAGCATTCACACACTATTAAACAAATTTTTAGGCCCCAAATAACATTTCTCATATTTTCATTACCTAGATATCAAAGGTGAGTATACAATAGTCAGATCTCAGATGAGTGGAATCTTTGTAATTACATTTTTCGACTAGCTTGATCACAGCCTTGGAAATAGTGTTAAGACTAGATACAGTACATATACAACTCTCAGTACATAAAACTAGGGCCGAGATAGCTCAAGGTTCTACAATTGAACACACAATAATATAAGTCTTTAAATACAAAGTAAATGTATTTAAATAAAAAAATTGCATTATCCCTTCAAAGAGGACTGATATGGGGCTCTCGTGGACCATAAAATGAAAATGCCTAAAAGGTAAGAGGAAAACAATCAAGGATCATCTTGGCTTTCACAAAATACTGAGAAATAGAAGGCAATATGACAAATGATTGTGGAAGAAATAAACATAAGAGGGGGAACAAAGTTGCTGCTTGACTCACTGTGATGGAAAGTTATCATAACCATTTACTTGCTTGGAGGTGTTTCTTTTAAAGATGCACATTGTGGTTGAGGTGGCATAACCGATGCAACTACTTCTTGATTTTTTGGCTCGGTAATTTTGATTAATGACTTTTTCAACCACTCCTTGATATAATCCTTTAAAGGAGCTACAATAATTTCATGCATAGTTTTAATTTCAAATAATTCATTTTCAAAGTCTCTCAAATCCATCTTCGATTGATGAAATGTGTCATCAACTTCATCATTTCTATTGATAGACCAAACTAACTATTTTTCAACTTATTTTTCAGAAAAGTCTATTGTTTCACTGAATTCATTTTCCCAAGCAACTTTTAATGCATTAAGTTGTTCCATTAAAGTTTCCTTTGATAAAATCATGGTAGCCATCAATAAATTGGCACCATCAAGTTCCTTCATACGATCCAAAATCTTAAGAAACAAATCAATTTTTATTTTATTTTTCAAAACATCAATCTCATTTATCATTTCTTTCAAATATTGAATTCTTCTTAACCAACATCAATTGACCTGTTTCATCGAGTAAGTTGAAGGATGTTTTTTTTCTTAGCAAAGAATGTACTCACAGCTTCCCTGTAAAATCCTTCATCATTTTCTAGGTCCTTTTTGTAGATATTCCTTGAAATTTTGTATTCCTGATGAAAAAATAACAATACTTTGAGTCTGTATTGATTCTAAACTTTCATCTTCGATGATATTTGATTCTTTATCAAGATCTTCAAAATATTTTTCCTCAACAATTTCTTCTAATATAATAACATTGGGATTCAATACTTAGGGTGCTCTTAGACCTTGTTCTTCATTTATACCATCATTTCTTATCCTCTGCTCTTGGTTAGGAATTCTTCTTTGTTCTTGAGTGGGAACTCTTGGGTTTTGATTTGTTGGAATTTTTTTTCCAACTCTTCTTAATCTTGTTAGCTCATTTTGCATCTGCTGAATAATGTGATTCATTTGAGCTATTTCCAATAATTTCTTTGTTTCTTGGGTCATTCCTTACATTTGGGATAACACCTTGGAAGATTTCCCTACCAATTCCACATTTTTCAACATTCTTTGAGGTTGATGCTCCTTGATTCGTTATAGTAAGGTTATCCATTTTCCTTTAAACTTTTCCAAGGATAATCTCAGGGTCAACATTTGTTTCTATCATAATTTCTTTCATTTCTGTTGTTTTTCGCATGGCTCCATTTGAGTCTTCTATTTGGGCAGATCTGATAGAATATTTTACATTTTTCGGCATGACATTCTGATAACATCCGAGTATAACTGGATTATTTGTTTTTTTTTCTCTTTTGGAATCTTATTTAGCATCTTGAAAAACCACAAGTTTAAATATTTGATTCTCTCTCCCTTTTTCAAATGGACTTGGGTGAATTATGTGAACAATGTATGGTATGCAACTGGGGGTGCATACATGGTCATGAGCATAACTTCCAAATAATCAAATGATGAAATTGACCAGGAAAGAAGAGACATGTACCATTCATAGGCCTGGCCTATCAAAATTTGTATAAAAACTCGCACCATTACATCATCATGTTCTATTAGATGGATTTCACACACAATCAAAGATTTGTCCATATGTCTCTTTGGGTCCATCACTTCATCTCTTGAAAATACTGACAAGACTCCTTTTGGAAGAGTAGGTAATTGGTGTTGTTCCCCTATAATATTGAGTGGGCTGTTTTTAACCCTTCTTCGTGGGATTCTTTATCTCTCATGTCTTTCTTCTTGATTGTCATGAATTTAATTTCTTTCTGCTCTGTCGGCCATTTTTTGAGTTTCTCTGGTCTGAGTTCTAGAATTTTCTCCAACTTCATAATTTTAAAGTTGTTTACTTTTACTTCTTGTTATTGGACCTTTGTATGTTACTAGTCTTTTCTTAATTTCCATCTCTTTGCTTTGTCTTCTTTCAATTTCTCTTTCTTCTTCATGATAACAAGTTTCCCATGATTTTTCTAGTTCTGCTCGGGTTCTTACTGTTGTTATTGTTAAGTTATAAAACTAATTCAATATGCTTTGTTTATTTCTAAGATCAATTTGTAAATTCAGTTGATTTGGGTCAGGGATACTTTGAACCGCCTTCTTCCTGAAACTATCATACTGATCAACACAATCTTGCCACTTGCGCAACAAGATTGAAGCTCCAACAACAAATTCTTGTTATATGTTGACATTCGAGACTGAGGGCTTCATGTCCATCAATTTTTTCCATTCAGAGTCCACCACTGTGTCAAGCTGTTGGATCCTTACATAGGTTTCCTAGACTTTTGTCTTGAATTCCATGAGTTACTTCTTGGCAGCCTGATTGGTGTCATACAAAGTGTCCAGGTGTTCATCAGACTATTGGATTTCATAAAATTTATCACTCTTCTCAACAGGATCGGTGATCAACTTCACCTCCTCATTCATAAGTCAAATTTGGGCTCAGAGGTCCTCCACTGGTTTAGTGTGATGCTCCAACAAACCAATCTAGTAATTGACTAGTTCAAAGAGGTGACTACACTCTACATCCAGTTGATGTAAGAATTTCACATAGCATCACCCTCTACAACAACCTTGGATATTTTCTCCAACATCTCCTTTAGATGCTCTCATTAATTTAGCTGAATAGCCTCTAGTTGTTGCTGGATGTACCGAACCTTATCTACTACGTCGGTCCATTCCTCAATGACAAACTTGTAGATTTTAACTTTGTACAATTATTTACCGCAAATATATTTTCAACAAAAGAACATAAAATATATAATGGAAAATACACACATTACACAAAGATTTTTCCCCTGGAAACCCAAACCAGGAAAACTGACATATTCTATGTTCATTCACATCATACATTGTTTACAATACAATATACATATAGGAGCCAATGAAATCCAAAACCCTAACCCAATGACCTAGATTAGTCAACAACTCTAATTCCTTAACTAGAAATAGAAAACCATCGACAAAAAACCATGTGCCGAAAAACCGCCCAACAATGGACACGAAAATCAAGGTGACATGAAAAACGAGGCAAAAAGGTGACACTATAGCTAGTTGTGCAAAGAATATAACACATACCCAAGACAACTCAACTCTCTCTACTGGTGCAACCTGACCGAGGCCTTCTGGGAGTTCGAGCACCAGCTTGCAAAAGGTAGGCCAAGCGTCACTGAGCCTGTTAGACACTGCTTCAACGGTGGACTCAGTGGTTGCCCACATGCCTCGTTTGTAAGTTATTACTTCATTAGCTGAATGAATTCTCTCTTGCAACTGGTCAACCTGTTGTACTAAGTCTTCATTTACCTATGTTACAACAACAATTCTTTGTTCTAGATGATCTGCAGAAGTCTTCACAAACTGCAAAAGTTGAGGTGTATCCCAAGCAGATAGATCACTACACATAGTAGCTGAATTCAATGGGAGCCACGTCGCAAGTGGTTGGCCACTTGAAATGGATTGTTTAGAAAAAATGGGAGTACTTGCACCTTCTAGGGCAGGAGACTAAGCTTTAAGGCTTCTCACAATCCTGTACTGTACTTCTGGTGGTAGTGTGGAGACAACCCCTTGTTGCTCCAGACAAAGCTCTAGTAAACAAATACATTGTTGTGGGTTTTTCAAAATTGGAGCGACTTGTTCCTTGAAGGAAGTCATGCTTTGTGTGGAATGGGTGTCATCTTGGCCATTGAGTGGGTCATTGAATGTGTCCTCACCCATCCAGACTTGCGTTTTTGGTATTGCATCTGGTTGAGGACTAGAGACATTCTATGGGCCTTTGTCCAGAGGATTTGGGGCTTGTGAGACTTGGGGTACACCAGTCATGAGTGGGGTAGTGGTAACACTAGCAGGTATACTAAAAGGATCAACATGCTCAAGAGTCGCTACTTGCGTACGGGCTATGGATGGTAGATTTGGGGTGTAGTCATGAATGGTTCTTGCATTTTGTTGACCGAGGACTTCCTCATCAATGATAGTATATTGGACCTGCTTGGGTGGATTGTCTAGAATATGGATGATATGAGGCATGAAGACAATTGATGCTATTGAAGAGTTCTTGGTGCGAACCCATGTCAGAGTAGTGAATATAAGTGGTGGTGGAATCAAATTATACATGGGTGGAAGTGAAGATAGAGGGGTAGCCTCACTAAACATTATTTCACCTTTTTGTTTCACAAGAGAACTTGTTCTCAGTTTCTTAAAAGGAAAAACACACTTCCTCCTAGTGTGGTTTCCTTCCTATTCATCTTGGGATTGACTCTTCATTGCTCACCCCTTGCTATCTTCATTCTACTTTTTTTTTTCACTCTCCTCCTTGACTCAACTCTTTTTGCATATCTTTCAACTCTCTCTCTCCTCCACTCTTTTGGGTCCATTATACTTCTCACCTCATTTTAAAAACTTATGGATCCTCCTCAACGGATCCATCTCCTCTTCCCCCCATCTTTTCATCCCCACATTGTTAGGGGAGTCTACTTAGCCATCCATTTTGGATCCATATGCATCAACCCCTTCTCCACGAACAACATCTTCATCCAAAGTGGGATTTCTTCTAGCAGTCTTTTCCTAGGACCTTCCATGAAATTTCTCTCAGCGTCCATGCAAGAATAAATGTACTTAACAACAAACTCAATTAGATACCCTTCTTTCACTTGAGCAAACCATAAAGAAATGGCTTGAGTCCACTTGTTATCTAATGACTCCAATCTATTAATCATGAATTGATCCCAAACCAATGGTTCTTGTGGCCTTAAAGAAATATTAGTAATAGTCTTCCTCTTTAACCATTCATACAATAAACATGGAAATTCAACAAATAAAATTTCATGCATATCAATGTAGAGATACATGTCCTTCCATTGCTTCACATTGACATTCATACCTTGAGTTCCCACCGATAAAACTCATATTCCTTTGCATTCAACTAATCTTAAATTTATTCCCGAGATAGATACAACCTCATTCTTTGCCTTCATCATTCAATACAAAACCATTAGGTCTTGATAACGAAACCATTTGTTGGGTCATTCTACCTTTACACACATCCTTCTTAACGTTGGGGGGTTGAAGACCCAATGTTCATTAAGAGTTGACCAACAAAAACCCCAAGGCGTCGACATATCTATCCTCAATCAAATATTGAAGAAGGTATCACCCAAGATGCCATGAGAATCACATAGACCATATGGTCTTGTGTCGGTGATGAAGGACTAATTACATAAGAATCCATCTAGGTTGGTATTCATATCATTCATTGCAAACTACTAAAGACTAGCAATATATAACAACAACACATACATATGATTGACACATTCTCAACACATCATAAGACCATACTCATTGCAAATTTATTATATTATTCAACCATTCATAGAAATACATTAAGCAACTCATCAATTGACAAGAACAAAGCCTTTCTCTCTTATAAATTTTCCCAATATTACATTACATAGCGCCATGCACTTTCTTCAGAATCTGCAGATATGATAGACCGAGACTCATAGCCAAAGAAATTACAAAACATAGGCTCAGAGCAAGCTCTACGATAATGACTAACAACAACAACAACAATACCCACAACAACCATAACATCAAAAATCTCTTTGTGTCATTGTCGATCCCCTTTATCTACTTCTTGACTCTGGAACTCTATCACTTTCAGTTCTTCCCCACTCTCTCCTCTAACTTCCAGTCCCGCATGTTTCTTTCACCCACATGCATTCCATGTAGCCTCTTTGGAATCGTGGCAATCTCAACTACCTTTCCAACTCATCTTCTTACTGCTCCATGATCTTTTGTGCTACCTGAAGTAATCATTCGGGAATATTTCTCAAAGATTCTTTTCTCGATTCCGACGTGCATGTAGTGTCTTCTTAATTTCTAGCATGCATCACAAAACTCGGGCTGATACACATTGGAAGAACTTGAATCAATGTGCATTAGAAAAACTTGATCTAGCTCGCGTGCCTCGTGTCACCCATCGCACAACTGCTTGAGTGCACGCAAAAATGAAATATCAACGCACAATTTCGTTTGTGTGAGCGCATGATCTCTACCCAAAAATTTGGGTACCAACAATTATAAGCATCGTATGTCCTTACCCCTTGGTCCCATAATGTATTCAGTTCTTCTACCAAAGGTTCCATGAAGACATTAATGTCATTCCCTGGTTGCTTGGGACTCAGTGTTAACAATATCAACATGAAAAAATTCCTTTTCATGCCTAACCATTGTGGGAGATTTTATGTAACTGACACTACATGAAACACATTTACACACGATTTAATTCTCCAAATGGATTAAATCCATATACTTCCATCTCAAGTCATACATTCTAAGTGTCACTGGAAAATTTAGGCTAGATGAGATCAATACTTTTCAATGTCAAGCTATCAATAAGGTGCTGAATTTGTCCACCAATTACTTGAATCTCTCTGATGACCCATCATTTTATGCGACATGTCTACACAACTACATTAAAAAAATAAAATAATAATAGTAAATAAATAAATAAAAACATTCTATTTTAATTTATATCATAGAATATGCAATATGAAAGATCAAGAAAATAGTACAAGAAGGTTAATACTATAATAAAATAAAGGTTTTGAACACTATACCTACACATTCTCTTTAGCCATGGTGCTATGGGGAAATACTTCAACATCTCGGTTGAAACATCTTTACATACCTTCTTAGATTAAGGGTTAACCTTCCATCAATATTTAGCACAAATTGGAAATTCATATTTATTTTCATTATTTCCTCAATACAAAATGTAGTCATTTGGACATGCATGCATCATATTAATGTCTAATCCTAATGATTTTATCAATTTTTTTTAGCATATGCAAAATCTAGAAGTGTATTCTCTTGAGGAATCACAACTTTTTGTAACTTTAACAATTGACCAAAGCTTGTAGGCGGTCATCCATTATTCACTTTAAGGATTTAAATTTTCATAGTGGCTAATAGTTTAGTGAAATCAATACAACCTATGTACAATGGAATTTCTAGCATATTTTATTAACTTTTGATATTCAATAACATAATTCAATATGTTTGTTTGTTCCACCCACTCATTTTCACAATTTTGATTGGGTTTTTCATTAAAAATTTGATAAGCATTATTCACCATTTGAATAATTTGATCATTAACCATGGTTTTATCATCATCATTCTTGATAACCATGGTTTTATCATCATCATTCTTGAAAAGATCATTATCATTTTGAAATTATCTTGTAGGCTCATTAACACAATTATTGTAATAATGTTTCACAACATGTTCATTACCTTGTTATCGAGACAACCAAAATTATGATTCAATTTTTTTATTATTTTCATGCATATCAAAATCATAACATATATAACATGCTATGCAACCACGTACAACAATATAAAACATACAAATGATTTTTAACTCAAAAGATGACTATATTTACATTGATAGTGTCTAAACAAACTTGATCAATTAGGAACATTGATGGATATCTATGAAGTACAAAAATACATGAAGCAATTATTTTAGTTATCTACATTTTGTAAACTCATATTCTACAAATATCTATTGATAACATTTGATGTCAACTAAATATATAATACACATATGGTGTTTAATCCTTACAAACCCAAGTAGAATGGCATCCATTTTTTTTCTCTCTTACCACATGGCAACACATTGTATTGACACATCAATATCTCGGCCATGCCAATTGCCATGTCACTACCAAGTTAGTTCCACATCAACATCATGTATGATGCCTAATTTCGATGCAGTTTTTTTCCTCGAGTATGCATATTTTATTCTCTACACACCAATGCAATCTATTTTGAATATTTCACTTTCTTTCACTACAATGTTCATAGTTTTCTTAGAAACCGTTCGTCCAACCTCGTTCCTAGAATTTAATTTGTAATGGCCATTACTTTATGATTCGTGCACATTTTTTTGAAAGTGCATTATTTTTTTCATACTTTTAGTTGTGCTTTTATTTTCTTGTTTTATAGACATGAATATTGTGCCCAATCTAGATGTATTTGTAGAGGTCCCTGTAATCATACGAAGGTGCCCAATCTAGATGTATTTGTAGAGGTCCCTCCTATGATGCATTGATGCATAGGAGGTGCACTAAGATTGAGATAATGCAGAAGAAAATTTTCCATTAAGAATGTACGATGTGTGAAAATACCTATGGTGTGGTGTAATGGCATGTTGGGAATCTATTAGCATAGTGTAGTTGTTTAATGTGTTTAATTGAGAAAGCATGCACTAATGTGCGTCTGCATCAAACCTAGAGCACCATGAAAGTCTTGAAAAAAGTGGATAAAAAGGAAAACAATTAAAGTAAAAATGTTTAAAAATGATAATTAAAGAGTTACTTTGTTAGATAGGTTGATATGTATTGAGATCATCTCTAGTAAATAAGGTCCAAGTATTAGTGTGAAAGCAATAATTGTAAGAAGACTTACCAAAAGGTTCCATCTACTAGACATTTTTCTCTACAACAATATAAAGAAGTATAAATAATATAATGAGTTATCTTGCAAAGTTTATTGTAATCGAAGCTTTTTTCAATTCGAGGTTTACTCCTTGAAGAGACAAGTGAACATTGTTTTCAACAATAAAGGTATAACATTTTGTGGTATTATGGTTCTTTATTTGGCTATTGTGGTTGCAATATGTCATTTCTGTAGTAAATCTAGGTAAAATATATTATTTTTGTTTTGCATCTTTTAATTTACTAATAAAAAACACCACAAGTGGTATTAGAGCACTTTCTTGAGCACATATTTTAGAGCATTTTTTTTTCCAAGCTAAATACGTGTTTCAATGTCTATAAATAATATAGTGATCCACCATTCAATAGAAAAATTTGTGGTAGGGGAAGAATACATGTAGGAACTATAAAAGGTTTCACTTTATTGGACACCCTTGTAACCCTTGTTGGCACCCCTTCAAATAGTACCACATCAAACAACACCTATATATGGAATTTCACTTCCACGCACCCTAATATATATTGGAAGTCTCCTAAGTTATTAGATAAGGCGATCAAACCTCTTATTTCTCTAGTATCACCGAGAATAACACTCTGTAACATTACTCTCTAGTACCCATGTAATCCAATAGTACAACTAAGGGTATGGTTGAGCCTCCTTAGTTAGTGCACTAAGAAATTGGGTCGAGTACTACTATTGGATCCCACATGTATGTTAGAAAGCTATAAAACCTAACATTCCCTTGTCCTCAGGACCCTTGAAACCCTACTCCTTATTGCTAGTCCATGAAATTCATACATAAAAGGTTTTATTGAGAATTTGTGCATTCTGTCACAAGAAACCTACTCCCTCCTACTAGTGCATGAAATTCCTACATAAACTACAATATTGAAAATTTGAGCATTCTATCAACGCAATATTATTTAGGGAGTATAAATCCATAGGAGTAAAATAATGAACAAATATATAAAAGAAACCTTATTTAGGACCTATCTCAATAGAATCCTTGTGTCATACTCATCATCGTGGTACCACTCTCCAATAATAATTTTTTTGGTGGACCTGCTCGTCCCATTACTAGGCAACTATCTGAACAGAACTAGAACGTAGTCACGGTGATCACCTTGGTACCACTATCCAATAACCTTTTTCTTCTAGAATTGCATCTCTATGGATACCAGAAGCAACAAACTATCCACACAAGTCTCCTCCTTGGAAACTAAGTGTGATGAGTTGCAACACAAAATAGATTGCAACACAAAATAGATTGCAACCACTCCATTGAGAAAACATTTGCTTCCATTAATGCCAAGCTCACAAAACTAGACTTAGTCCCAAACCAACTGTTCTAACCTATGGCAATGTATAATCAATTGGAGGGTTATCAACACTAAGACCAACTTGTTGATATTATGGTAGTTGCAGGAGGTATTTACCTCCATGTGTAAACTTGACAAGAATAGATTATCAACACTAGGACCAACTTATTGATATTATGGTAGTTGTGGGAGGTATTTACCTCCATGTGTAAACTTGACGAGAATAGAATATTCCGGGAAGCAAGAAGAAACCCTAATTAATTGGTTAATGACCCTAGAAGAAAAGTCGACTCAAGAGAATGACTTGTATTAGGTTATTAGCCTCCAAGAGAAGAAGTCAGCTAAAGGAAATATTATATACTAAAGAATTAGTACCCAAAATGAGAAGTTGGCCCAGACAGTCTGCCAAAATTAGTATAAATATAGGAGGCCAGTCTTCATTCTAGCTAGTATTCTCAGAACTACAGAAGCAACACTTGTGCACACTACAGTTGGCCAGTTTGTGCGCACTTTTGGAGGAGATTTGTCGTTGCAGCTAGAAGATTTCGATTTTGGCTTGGACTCTCTCTTGGTTATGGTTTGGACTCTCTGATCAACGCTTATTACTCTTGCTTGGTGCGCTATTCTTGGAGAAATGTGCGCCACCCTTTGTTTGGCTATATAGCCTAGGGTTTGCTTCTGTAATAATTCTCTGTCAAGGTTAAGGTGCTCGGGGGTGGCTTCGACCTATGTTTGGGTGACAATAGTGATATTGTCTATGGTTAAACGAGCACATCCATCATATTCTAACACAACTATCCCTATCGAAGGGAGTTGAATCATCCAATCCCATATGACCTCACTCTAACCCATTTTTTTGTGACCCTATGAATAAAACATGGCATAAAATTCCTAAAATGGATCTCAACAAATTTGATGGCTTCGACCCCACAGGATGGGTCACTGAGATGGAAAATTATTTTTCCTTGCATGGCATCACATATGACTTAATGAAAATTTGTGTGGGTGCCTTATATTTAGATCCTGAATGCTCACAATGGTGGAAATGACATAAGAACTTCCACGTGGGTTATATTGCTTGGACACAATTTGTCTCAGACCTCTATGAACACTTTGAAATTGACACTCATTATTTGGGCTACTTGACCAAGCTTAAATAATCTGGTATAGTCAAAGAATTCATCTCTACTTCTGAGCAACTCACTATCTGCACATAAGGCATGTTATATACCTTATTTATGGAATTCTTTATCAATGGTATGAAGGAAGAGATACATGCCCAAGTCTTAATGTCTCATTCTATTACTTGGTTGGAAGCTTCTCAAAGATCTAGGGAAGCCCAAAAGGTGGTGAATGCCCAACTCAAAAAACCATAATGTATTCCCCATCCCCATCCCACTATTTCTCCTCCTACCAATCCCTCTTGTCCTCTCCACCCCTCAAGATCCACAAATTAACTTGAGTTGAAATTGCAGAGCACCCACTAAAGGTCTCTGCTACAATTGTGATGAGAAACATTTTCTTGGGAATAAAAGTAAGGAGAAAAAACTCTTTATGTCCATTTCAGAGAGAATTTCGGATGATGAAACTGGAAATATACCTCAGGATCCTCTACCTCCACCCGTTAAAGACATTCCTTATTCTGTGTAATGTCCTCATTTTTGGATGTTACTATGTTATAGAATGGGATGCATGCCAGAGTAGCCAGATGGGGGTATTAGTGAGTTCAATAACTATTGAGGGGTTTTATTGGGCTCGAATTGCATCATTCATTATATTTCATCATCAGGGTCCATTTTGCACAACTTTTCTTTGGTTTTGTTTCATTCTAACAATTTCCACAATTTTGAGTTATTATGGAGCATATTTTAATTAAATTTACTAAGGAGGTCATTTTGGGCATAATACTTGGAGAAACCTCTTAGTGTAATGGCTCATCATATTCGGGAGGAAGAGCACTATGAGATAAGATGATGAGAAGTGACTTTCAGTGGACGAAGAAGCCATAAGGACGAATAAATCACTTTTTAGAGCTAAAAAGGTGAATTGATTAATAAAATGATTTATTTAAGGAATATAAAAAATAAAGTAAAATTCACTTAGAGAGAAAAGATGAATAGGGGGATAAAACAGACATAGGGGCCTCTATTCTCTTATTAGGTTGATTATCATTTTGATGTCTGGCTTCTTTCTAGAGAGTTGATGATACTTGGGGGTTTTGAGGTTTTTGACTGAACAAACCCTAGAGATCAGCTCGATGGTGAAAGATTCCACCTTTATTGATCCAAGATTGTCCAAGGAGGTGAAATATTCCTCCCTCACCATTCTAGCTCAGGTTCTATTTAGTTCAGAATTACTTCAGCCATCAGTTTGGCAAAGGGGCGCACCAATGAAGGATTTCTACAAGTTGGGGCACACTTGTAGAGGAGAACATGTTTGATTTGCTTAGGGGTGGATAGATCTTCAGTAGATTTCACTCCATGATTGTTTTCCATCACCCTAGTGCCTATTTTCATCAGTATTTGAAGGTATTCTTCAGCCCATTCATTCTATCTTCCAGTGGGGCACATTTCATCTTGATGAGAGCGCACTCTCCATAGGAGATCTTGTGTTTTGTAGGGAAATATATTTCCCAATATATTGGAGATTTGGAATAGGGGTTTCCCATCCCCCAATATACTATTTGGAAATGGGTATCAGTGGATTAGAGGCCATATCCTTGGAGGCTGAATTCTTGGCTTGATACAACCAGTGAGGGTGCACTTTGTAGAGAGAAGACACCACCATCAACCATATTACAGGTTGGATCTTAGATATCTCTTGTATTCAAATTGGAGGACTCTTATAAGATCATATATTCATCATTCCATTCTATTTTGGAGGCACTATCAACCACATGCATCATTCTTCTATGTATATTCCAGATCTGCTCCATTTTGTATGAGGGCATCTATTATCATAAATAAAAGTAAGATCTGAGGTATTTGTGGATATTTATTGTGTTGTTTCTATTGAATCTTATTGAGTACATGTCATTGATATAATTATATCATTTAATTTTTGCAAACACACAAAGAACCATCACCATAATCCCAATGAAACTCAAGAAGACTTAAAACTACAAAGTGTTTGAAAAAATACCACAACCAGAAAACCTTAAAACTTAAAATGTTCCAAGAAAAACCACTTGGGAACATTACAGTGGTATTAGAGCAAATTTCCTTTGCTAGCCTCTAATAAACATTGTTGATCTAGAGGAGATATGGATTTTGCAGAAGAGATCATATATTGTGATGAGGAATATCAAGCCCTTAGCGAGACATTCAGGACTCAAGTAACATTCCAACAATTGTATCCATGAAAAATCCTAGGTGGAGCAAAGATGAGGTTGCATTATGGGCCAAGAAGATGAAAGAAGTCCATTATTGGAGAAGCATAGAAAAGGAAAAAAGAGCCAAAGTAGCCAAGGAGATAGATATATCACCACATGTTAGTAGGGAACTTTGCAACAATTGCAAAGAACCTTGGGAGTCGGATCACAGATGCAGGGGTAAAGGAAGGGTGCATTACATTGAGGTGCACTACAATAGCGATGAGGAGGATGTGTATGAGGATGAGGCCTTAGATGCCTCATTAGAGCAGTCTCAGGACTCTTGCGCATTTGATGGATAGTTGGATGGAAAAGATGATAATGCATGTTCTTTAGCTTCCCTATCAAACAATGTTGAAGATTCAACACTTCAACATAGTGGTGACACTTGTGAGGATTCATATGTGTTATCACCTAGGCATGAGGAGATTCAGAGGTTGGATTACCTACCTTTGGGTGTTTACATGAATACTAGGAAGTCATGTATGGGGGATGATGAGATTTCTATGATGGGCGTGACACATTCTTCATCTTCTCAGACATTTATGCTAACCATGAAACATGAGGATATCAGTGGCATTCTTGATATGGTAGAGGGGCCTTTTGAATAGATGGAACACAAGGGACATGTGGAAATGTAGACCCAACATGAGAGGAATGACTTGGAGACAGATGATTATATACATACCTATCTGTATGGGGAGAGTGAGTAACCTCTTTTGGGTATTCCATTGTTAGATCAGGTTGTGGAGATTGAAAACTTGTTGGGATGTAATGTCCCCTTCCTCATAAAGGAACCATGGTGGAAATTTCGTTAGCCTAAACCGTTTTTGTGGGATAAGGAGGAAAAAGGGACATAGGGGATATACAATGCATAAGATGATTTTATAAAGTTAATTTATAAAAAAGGGGGACATGGGTCCTAGGCAACACAAAAGTCACTTTAATTATATAAAGTGGAAAACTCACTTAAGTGACTTTATGAAATACAGTAAAATAATGAGCGGGAAAAAGGAAAATGAGGAATAAAAAGGGAAAAGTGAGGAGTCTCTCCTCATTCTTGCATTTTCTCATTTGATAAATAGAACTTGAAGATCTCTTGAGAAGAGGGTATAGGGTTTTGGGAAACCCTTGTTTATCCATTGGTTTCGGTGTTGTAGCGATACACCCTATCTAGTTTTGGGAAGATATCACATTCATATTTCTTCACCAAGCTTCATGGCCAGTTGAGAACTTCATTATGATGGCTGAGATAACTTTGTGACCAAAGTCCCTCTGTTGGAAACCGAGTCTACATATTTTGGGGCCGAGTTTTTTGAGAAAATAGTGGGTCTTCTAATTATGCATACACAGTGAGCTAGGGCGCCAATCTAGAGGATGAAAACGAGTTTCAGGGGGAAGAGTTGATTGTATCACATCGTGGGAAACATTATTATTGTGTTGGGGCAACTTTTCCTTATGGTTTGCTGAGTTAGAGACATGTTGGGCATATTTTCTTATTGTTGGGCGATCTCTGACCTGCAGGGGAGAATATCTCACTCATTGGGTACATTTCTTATTACAAAAGGATGAAACATGTGTATGAGAGTCGTGTATCCTCATTCTGGGCATGTTTTATAGAGGTTGGGTGCAAATAAGAAGTGTTGGGTGCATATTTATTACACAAGTTGTAAATTTTGTCCAAGAGGGCGCACTTGGGTAAGTTCTTGTGGCTCTGAAGAGGGGGTCAGATTCAAATAATAGACTTGCAGATGTTATATTAGACCTATTACAGTACATTTATCAGGACTCTACACCAGATGTGAAGGTTGTTGTTCTTATTGGTAATTCATAATCTATATTCCTTGGATATCTTATTGTTGTAGAACAACATAAGGCATAATTATATCAGGTTCTTTGTCATCTTTTCCTGTATTGAATTTTATTGTGTTGTTTCTATAAAGCTCTTAATATATCTAGGATTGGATTATCTTTCATTTCTTCCATTTCTATATGAGATTTATGTCATTTGGGAAAAATGGCTAGAATACAAATTGTTTGAATTAATACCTGAAGCAAACATTCTAAACAAATTAAACCAGAAGATGCAATATGATATTACAGTGGTTTTAGAGCATGTTCCTCTGCAACTGTGGGCTTTGAGGGGCACTTATAATCAGATTTATGAGACCAAAAGACGAGAAGAACATTACCTATAGAATACATAGGGGAAGAACACCAGATACCCCCATGTGGGAAGAAGATGAAGTGGTTAGAGAAGAAGAA
>ML795733.1:830283-847144 GCA_009831015.1 Picea engelmannii | reverse complement strand
CACTTCAAGAAATCACACACTAGCAACTTAAAAAAGGACTCTCACACTTGTCTAAAAACCCTAAAGAAAATTTTTGATGACAATTTTTAACTGAAAAAAGAAAGCTAAGGCTAAGATCAACCCTAAGCTATTGACTGCTAGGACAGAGATTCAAAAACTTGAGAGTTATAACTCTTGTCAAGGGAAAGGATGTCTGCCTCACCCTCAAAAATTTGTATCCTGCATAAGCATACTATTGATAATTCAACAGCAAGCATGTGCACACGAGCTGTGTAGAGCCAGAGGGCGTGTACATGTGTGTTGGCCTTATACAGGCCGTGTGTATCTCTAAAAATATGAAACAAATAAAAATAGACAATACAAACTAGGAAGAGACCATTGATATTGAGAACCAAGATCTCTTGAAGGCTTAGACACTCTTTTTAACTAAAAAAAAAAAAACAAAAACAAAAAACAATGTAAGGAAAAAATTCGTAAAACAAACCAATTTGAGATGAGACTACAAACAACCAAAACTAGAAGGAGTTCTAGAAAACCCTTGAGAATGACTGATTCTGACAGGGAAGAGGATGACTACCTCAAAAACTTTCTGGAATCTACACGCTAGTGTTACTTCTTCAGCTAGCGTTTACACGCGGGCTGTAAGAAAGTAGGGAATTGGTACATGCGTGTAGACCTTATGCAGGCTGCGTGTACCTTTGTGGGTCTCTAAAAAACATAGTCAAGCAAATAACAAAGATAGCTGGTATGGAAGACCAGACTCTCGGTTAGCTCAGGCTTTGTAGAAACTTCAAAAAATAGGAAAGAAAACCAGTATTTTAAAACTACCCAAAAATATTCCCAAGAACCCTAGAGATCTCCCCAGTATGGTCACCAATTCTGTTGTGGTGGGAAATCCCCCTACGGACTAGCATTTAGGGTTATATTATGCATGCAGATAAGACCAAAATAATCCTACTTTCTACCTTCGTCCTCGACCTAATCCCCATTTCTTTTAAGCAAATACATGGTTAAATGAACTTACCTTGTTCTGGACATTCGATGTCAATCCTTCTTCATGCTTGATCGCTTGCTAGAAGCTATCCTCCCAAGACTGATCTACGTACAAAACAAGCGACAAAATCTACATGCATTTGTTCTACAGATTAATGGGTTAGAGATTCAAACATATATTCACTAAACTATGAAGAACTCATATAGTGGGACGGGAAAATAATTTATTTATTATTAACTTTAATGAATCAACTTACAATGTCAAGACCGGCCACTGCTCCATGAATCCTGATCCTGGGCTCCTCTTCAAATGTCCTCCAACTTCTTTTCTTTGTATTTCTCTTTGCACAAGGATGTCTAAAGGGTTGGGACAATGGGAATGTGCAATTGGGTAGAGTTTCTTTACTCTTATTCTCCTCCTCCAAATAGGACCCCTAACCCTTCTTTTATAGGCTAGAAGAAGCTAGGCATTTGGATGAACCCTCGGCCATGCATGGCCAAGAGTTTCAGTTAACTCGCCCAAAGTTGTGTGCTCCATCGGCAACTTTCCTTTTTTCATGCTTTTGTAGGTACATGCGGGATGTTTTAGGTCATCTAGCATGTACATGTGTGCAGTAATAGAGTAGGGCATGTGGGCCCTTATAAAAGAGGTTTTTTAAATAGTTGTTCAACAGTGCTTTGGCAAAGAAGGGATCTGAGATGGCCTGATGCCAGGTAAGCATGTATGGTGAAAATTAGGGTTAGAACACAACCTCCAGTCGAGCAGAGCTCTATTAAAAAATTCTCCAAGCTAGGGTTCTCATACCCTCGACTCCTATTAATACTAAATATGTCTATCAAAAGAAGCATCTAGAGGAAGATCCTTCTAGAAGCGAAAGCTTCTATTAGGTATTCTTACATTCAACTTGTTCTATTTTATTGCAAGGCCTTATTAATATTGACCTTTATTACATTCGAATATATTTTTCTACCTATCTGTGGGTTAGGACCCTAACATGTCCTCCCCCTTAAAAACAACCTTGTCCTCAAGGCTGGAGTTGTGGAAATTGTTGTAGAATGGTAGTTGGTTCCCAAGTGGCATCTATTAGAGTTGTATCTTTCCACTAGATTAGCACTTCCTTGATGGTTCTCTGATGCAGGCGATGTTCACACTAGTCCAAAACTGCTTGTGGTTGTAGCCAAATAGATCCTTCTTTAGCTAACTCAAGAAGGTTGGTTTGAATTTGGCACTTAGTTTCGATCACCTTCTTTAAGCAGGAAACATGAAAAATAGGATGTAGCTTTGAATGACTAGGAAAAGATAATTGATAGGCCACCTGTCCCACATGCTTGAGAACTGTATAAGGACCATAAAATTTGGGTTCTAGCTTCTAAGAATGCTCGGCCTTGAGGGAATTCTGCTTGTAAGGTTGCAGGTGAAGAAACACCTGATCTCCTTATTCAAATTGACATTCAGAGCGACCTTGATCTTCTTATTGCTTCATGCGATTCTGTGCCATGATCAAATTCACTTTGAGGGTACGGAGAATAGCCTCTCAAACTGTAAGTGTTTGGTCAACCTCCTGGACCTTCGAGACATACGGTAAGTATGAGAGAACTGAAGGTGGCTTTTGTCCATATACCGCTTCAAAAGGAGTCATGCATGTAGCTATATGGTATGAAGTGTTGTACCACCATTCAGCTAGGGGTAACCATTGAGCCCACTGATTTTTCTTTGTCGAGGCAAAACACCTCAGATATGTTTCCAAACACTTGTTGACAACTTCTGTTTGACCATCAGTCTAGGGATGATAAGTTGTATTGAGATGCAATTGGGTGTCTTGTAGCTTGAACAGTTCTTGCCAAAAATTGCTTGTGAAAGTGGGGTTGTGATAAAAAACAATAGAGTGTGGCATGCCATGGAGCTTGAATACTTGATCCATGAAAATTTGAGCCACCGTGGATGCTATAAACAGGTGTTGAACAACACAGAAATGAACATACTTGGAAAGGTGATCCACAACCACCATTATGACTGATTTATTTCCCGATTTGGGTAAGCCAGTAATAAAGTCCATAGAGATATCCTTCCAAATAGAAGGTGGAATCAGAAGCGGTTGTAGTGTGCCCGGAGATTTGACTGTTTCTCCCTTGTTGCATTGACACACAACACATTCGGCCATAAAATTATGAATGTCCTATTTCATACCATCCCAGAAAAAAGAACGTTTGACCCTGTCATAGGTTTTGGTGAACCTAGAGTGCCTTGTTGTCGGTGTAGCATGAAGCTCAGAAAGTACCATGGATTTAAGATTTGATAGTTTACTTAAATACAAATGGTCTTTATATCGAAGCTCATCATAGAGCCAAGAGTACCCTGGGGGAGTTGGAGCACTAGACTGCAATTGTTGGATCAGTTGTGAACTTTTGGGATCTTGTAGCCATTCCTGGCAAACAGCTTGGAGCCAATCTAGTATAATGAAGGAAAGAGAAAAAAGGGATCCTTCATCTTCATATTTGTGGGAAAGTGCATCCACAACCATGTTTTCTTTTCCTTTCTTGTAAATGATCTCATAATCATAGCCAAATAGCTTAGTTATCCATTTTCGTTGCTCCGAGGAGGAAATGCGTTGTTCCAAAAAATACTTGAGTCTTAGATGGTCTGTCTTAATTTGGAAGTGTTTCCCCAATAGATAAGGGTGCCACAAATCAATGGCATGCATGATAGCCAACATTTCCTTTTCATAGATAGATTTTCCCAGATTTCTTTTAGATAGTTGATTATTGGTAAAGGCCAAAGGTTGACCCTCTTGCATAAGGACAACACCAACTCCTTTCCCTAAAGCATCACATTCCAAGACAAAGTTGTTTGTGAAATCAGGAAGGGCCAGGACTGGAGTGGTGCACATGGCCATCTTCAAGGTTTGAAAATCTTGAGTAGCAGCTGGAGTCTAAGTGAAAGAGTTCTTTTTTAGGAGAGCAGTGAGAGGTGTTGCAATCTTTCCTTAATTCTTAAAAAACTTGCGATAATAGCCTGTTAAACCTAGAAATCCATGCAAGATTTTGAGAGGCTTTGGGTGAGGCCAATATTGGATAGCTTCAATCTTTTTAGGATCCACCCTGATTCCATCCTTGCCAACCAGATGACCCAAGTATTCTACTTCTAAGGTACCAAAAGCACATTTAGACTGTTTCAGGAAAAGTTGGTGCTGAGAGAGTAGATGGAGAACTCGATCCACATGAGCAAGATGTTTTGTCCAGGTCTTTCTATAGATGAGGATATCATCAAAGAAAACTAGGACAAAGTGACGGAGAAAAGGATGGAAGACTTGATTCATGAGGCTTTGGAAGGCGGAGAGGGCATTACACAAGCTAAAGGGTATGACCAAAAACTCATAGTGGCCCTCATGATTTCTAAAGACAGTCTTGGGAATGTATGCCTCTTTCATATGTATTTGGTGGTAGCCCGAATGAAGATCAAGTTTAGTAAATAATTTGGCGCCACTCAGTTCATCTAGGAGGTCATCAATGACAGGAATGAGAAATTTTTCTTTAATGGTAAGTTTGTTGAGGGCATGAAAGTTAGGACACATTCACCAAGAACCTTCTTTCTTCAGGACCATGAACATAGGAGAAGAGTAGGGGCTCATACTAGGGAGAATAACACCTGCATTAAGGAGTTCCTGGACCATTTTCTCAATTTCATTTTTTTGGGAAAAGTGGTGATGACATGGATAGATATTGGGAGGAAGGCTTCTAGGTACAAGGGGAATGTAATAATCATGAACACCACATGAAGGAGGCAGTCCCTGGGGAGTGGAAAATATGACTTGATTTTTAGAAAGGATGGCTTGGAGGTCTTGTGACACCGAGGGTGTTTCTATTGCTTGGATGGCATGGAGTTGAGCAGTAACACCAGAATGACCCTTTTTGAGCATATTTTCCATGCGATGGGAACTAATGATCTCAGGTGACCTAACGGTGATGCCTTGGAACTTATATTGGTGGCCTTCCTGGTCAAATTTCATAGTTAATTCTTTAAAATCCATGAGAATGGGACCCAAAGTCCTTAGCCAGTCTACACCCAAAGTCCTTAGCCAGTCTGCACCCAACACAATGTCACACTCACCCATGTCTATAGCAAACATATGAGATTTCAGGTGGTAGTCATCAATTTGGAGACACACATTTTCACAACGCCCTCCACATTTCATGGAGCCACGATTGGCAATCATGATTTAGAAATTATTGATGGCATGGATGTAGAAATGATTTTCTTGGGAAATGCAACAATGAATAAAATTATGGGTGCTTCCACTATCAACCAGAATGATGACCTTCTGATGCTTGATGTAACCGATTATCTTGAGGGTTTGGGGAGTGGAGAAGCTAGTGAGAGCATTGAGGGAAATGACCAGTTCTAATTCAGGAGGGTTTGGGGGAGGGGTTATGTCAGGGGTTTCAGGTGACTTAGAAACAAGGGGAGTTTCAATATCCTCTTCCGAAATATCCTTGGAGATGGCCATAAACAACTTTTGTTCCTTACACTTGTGGCCCGGAAAATATTTATCATCACAATTATAACAAAGGCCTTTGAGTTGGGATTCATCCATTTCAACCCTGGTCAATTTTTGGATCTTTAGTGGAGCGGAGGGAGTAGTGGGATTTACTAGTTTAGGGCGAGGGATAAAGGAGGGTTTTTGGTTTTGAGAAGATACAACTTGTTGTGATTCTTTATCTCTTTTAGTAGCCTCCACCCAACTATGAGGCTAAACCATGAAGACATGGGCCTGAAGCTCATCCTTGAGGCCACTGATAAAAAATTCTCAGAAAAAGGCATCAGACATGCCCTCTCTCCAAAAATCCAGGTGCTCAAAGGCAGCTATAAAGTGTTCCACTATTCTTGATTGTTTCAACTTTTTCAAACAACCCAAATGGTTGGTGTCAGTGTCAAAGCATTCATAAATCTCTGCCACAAAGTGTGTCCAAGAAAGATACCCTTGACGAGAAGTTTTTCTCCATTGCCACCATTGCCAAAATTCTTGATCTAGATGGAGAACACCATATCGTAGTTTGGCCAATTCATCTGTAATGTTGTATAAAGAGAAATAATGTTCCATTTGGGTTACCCAACTAGTGGGGTCTGAGCCATCAAATTTGGTCACATCCACCCGTGGAAGGTGTAGGTCACATTGAAAGTGATGGTTCTGAAAGTTATGGGAATGAGAGGAATGGTCACCTTCAGTATGTGGAGGTGAGGAAGAGAAAGGGTTATCTGTAGGGATATGTAGTTTGGTGTAGAGTGTTGAAAAGACAGATTCAAGCTGGGTGGTGAGGTCTTGTTTGATTTCCTCTATTGAGGACTGCATGGTTGTATTGATGGAGACAACATTGGAACTGAGTTGTTTTACTTCTTGTTGGGTATCGATGAGATCATATTGCAAGGTGTTGAAGTGAGCTTCCAAGTCTTGGCTACAGGTATGGGCCATGAGGATGAGGGAACTGAAAAGGGGGGGTGGGGTCAAATTTTTTTCCAAAAAAAGATATGGATGAAAGTGATAAGGGCGAAGAGATGAATCCAATGGAATAGGTCTCAAATAATGGTCTGAATAATACTTCAGAGAGGAAATGCCCAAATTATTAACCTAAAAGAAATGTGTATTTTCTTGGCAGTCCGAACACAATTGTGCGGCAATAGATCTTGTTTGTTTTAATTTGTTTATGTTTCGGTGCCCAAGGGTTAGGTATTTAAGGGTTCTATAGATAAGAGTTTTCCCTGTGCTATAGCTCTATGATATACATGCGGGGTCCAACAGTAGTACTCGACCCAATATCTCAGGGCACTAACTAAGGAGGATAGACCATACCCTTAGCCGTACTACCCGACTACCTAGGTACTTGAGAGTATCTTCCCGAGTGTTATTCTCAGTGGCAATATAGCAGTCTGGCGGCCGATCAGTTTATATAAAGAGGGCTTTAGGAAATCTAGGTTGATCCGTACACAGGTGTTGTCTGATGCGCTACCACTCGAAGGGGTACCAACAGGGGTTACAAGGGTGGCCAACAAATGTGTGCTTAAGAACCACTTGTATTTCCTGCATGTATGAATCCCTCAACCGTGGGTTTATGCGCGTAACAACAAATCTCTGTGGCTTAAAGACGTTGGAATACGTCTCTACCTTGAAAAAAAAATTACCCACAATTTCTGCCAAGAAAGTGCTCTGATACCACTTGTAATATACCAGATATAAAAAGTATTCAAAATAGAAATAAAATTCTAGAAATGGAAGAATAACAACAATATAACTAGAATAATCACCACAATAACATTGAAATGATATGAGAATAACAACAGAAATAACAATTTGATTATGAGAGCAATGTTCATGGGCCTCTTCGAGGGGGCAACCTCCAATCGAGCAGAGATCTATTACAATAATCTCCAAGCTAGGGTTCTCATACCCTCAACTCCTATTTATACTAAATATGTCTATCAAAAGAAGAATATAGAGGAATATCCTTCTAGAAGTGAAAGCTTCTATTAGGTCTTCTTACATTTGACTTGTTCTATTTTATTGCAATGCCTTATTAATATTGACCTTTATTACATCTGAATATATTCTTCTACCTATGTGTGGGTTAGGACCCTAACAAGGTGCCGTGACTGAAATCAGGGCTGCAAAAGTGAGATGTACCAGGGTGATCAGGACAAAGAGATGAGTCCAATATGATAGTTGTCAAATGCGGGTGTCTTGGAAAGGGGTGGGACCACAGAGAAAATAAAAAGGATTAAAAGTAAAGGTTACCACTGCGATCAAAATGAAGATATTAATGCAATGGAATAGGTTACAAATAAGGGTGTTGATGAGCCCCATAATTCTTTTTTTATCCCGTGGAGTTATACTCCACCTTGAATACTTCTGCAGTGGTGAAATTCCCAAATTATCAATAATAAAAAATGTCGGTAAGGAGTGTTTCTGGAGTGAACAAAAATTGACAGGGGCCAATTTTTAGTGCAATATATCAATTGTTGTTGTCCCAAGGGTTAGGGTTTGCAGGGTGTCTATAGTCAATGGTTTTCCTTGTGCTATATCTTTCTTATATACATGCGGGGTCCAATAGTAGTACTTGGCCCAATATCTCAGGGCACCAACTAAGGAGACTAGACCATACCCTTATTCGTACTACCCAACTACCCAGGTACTAGAGAGTCTCTTCCCAAGTGTTGTTCTCGGTAATACTATAGCATTTAGGTGGGGGATCGATTTATCTCTAAAGGGATTCAATATTCCTATGCCAATCCATATACAAGTCTTTTCTGATGCACTACAACTCGAAGGGGTACCAACATGGGTTACAAGGGTGGCTAACAGTTGTGCGCTTGAGAACCACTTGTATTTACTATGTATATTACTACTTTACTGTGGGTTTATGCACGTTGTTAGCACTAGAATTCACACTAAGAATGCTACAGGTGTGAGCCTAATACCCATCAGAATTTGAAAAATTAAATCAATTTAAATTGGGTGGATCATCAAGAAAGAACAAGAAAGAGGGAAATAGTCTAAATGTAGATCAATGATCTACCATTGGGCATGGAGTCATAACCACCCTACATATTGAAGTCAATCAAGATAAATATTCATGTTAATATCTTATATTATGATGATTATAAGAAAGGAATGTGAACAAAAATAAGAATGTCTAATAAACAAAGATCCTCTCTGCATAATAGATTGAAAAATCCTTGAACAAAAACAATGATTAACAGGTTAGCTACAACAGATCCTTTGTTTCTCTAGGATCCATTAATCAAAGGAATCCTTTGATCCTCAAAACCTGCAATGTATTCAAGAAAGAATATAACAAAAGAAATGGAAAACAAAGAAGAAAATCTGAGAAAAAACTCTCATGAATATTTAATGGCAGAAAAATGTGATTACAAACATGCCCTTATGATTACAAATAAGCAGCTAAACTACTCCTTAATCTCTCTCATATATTGGATCTTGAAATCAATGCTTTCATAAAAAATACAACTTCTATATATAGTGTATAATTCCTTCCTACTCTAAAGAGGTTGAATCCCAAGTGGTTGCATTGGATTCTCTTTTCTCTAGGAGTTGTTACAACAAGGTGAAACAAAAACTCCAGCTAGCTCCTATTTTTTTGGATCTTGTCTATTGTGATAAATTGCTTTTGAAACAGGTCATGTTGATTAATATTGTTATAGAAAACATGTCCCTCATGTACAACTACCTTGTAGGAAACCATTATAACTCCCTCATACATGTGACAACCCTCTTACAACTCAAATTTATTAGACTGTTCGAGTTTGCAACACAATTGCAGGATTCATTGCAAACTTTTGTGTAGGTGATGTTTTAAAATTTTCTCCCAAATGATGAACATGATCAGGCTTACTTTTGGTCAGCAAGTCAAAGACATTATGTTTCTCCTCCACCAAAAAAAAAAACAAAAAAACAATTCATATATTTCAAGATATGATGAAAATACTACTTTGTTTCTTACTAATTTGTTGCAAACTGTTTTAATTTAGTAGTTCGCAATGCCTCTACAAGATTCACTACGAACTTTCCTATAGGTGTCGTTTTTTCTTCAAAACATATTAGTTGTGGCCAAAAATTTGCAAGAAACCTTAAAAACCTTTGTTAATGCTTGTTACAACCTCAGRGTGTCCTCTCTGCATCTTTTCACAAAAGGCTAGGTAGTTCACCTTCTGAAATGCCTCTCTAAATGATGGATATGAATTGAGCAAYTACAAGTCATAAGGCTCAACCTTGAAAAAATATTCTCCTTTATGAATTTTCTTTTTGTGTTGAGTATCCATGACAATAAACAAATAGCAAACTCCTTGTATGATAAYTGGTGCTACTAGGGTATATGGTAAAGACTAAAAGAAAGGTGTTACTAATTGATATTCCATGGTTAGGATTTGATGAGAAAGAGATTTGTGCTAAAATTTCATTACATACTGGAAGTTAAGAAATATGAGGGAATTAGTTAAGGGTAAAACCCAAAAAGTATGAAAACCTTTCAAGAGGGGAAAATCCTGAACAATCTATGTAAAATAGAGAGTTCACAACATAAAATGGTTTGCATTGCAGTGAATTCGTAGCAGAGTTTAAAAATTTTTGCAACAAGCTTTTAGGATAAGTTTTATATCATCATGATTTCAATTTGTAGAGGGATGGAGAGGGTTAATATTACAATGAAAAGAGGCTTCTCAGGACCAAACAGAGGTGAAATTAATTAGCGTTTTTCATGCAAGGAAAATAGGGGGTTTGCAACACAGTGAATTCACAACACACTGAGTTTGTAGCAATTAAGGATTGATGACTGTAAGAAAAGGCTGCAATTGATATTTTTGACATGAAAAAAAGAAAATTGGGTCTGCATAATTTTTAAGTTACAAGGACTGTAGAATCTTACCAAGTAAAATGAGTTTGTTGCACAAATGATATCAAACAATTGGCAGTGCCAAGAGACTACAACAACAATCAGTCTGTAGTGCTTTCTTTGAAAAGGAAATGAATATGGAAAATGATAATCTCTCCTTTTAAAAACAACCCTTGGATATGCTTGATGATGGCTAGGTGCTAAAAAAACAATATTGGTGTTAACACACTTAATGATAGATCTCTGTAGATTAAAGACGCCATAATACATCTCTAGCCTGGAAAAAACAATTACCCCACAAATCTTTCTCGGGAAAGATCTCTGATAACACTTGCAATATTCTAGATGTTATATAATATGTAGAACATAAATATTTAGCAAGCAAGGTCAGAACAACAATTATATATCTAGAACAATACCAGAATAATATCATAATAACACCAGAAAGAGTACCTTTATTAATGATATCAATGTTCACTTACCTCTTCGAGCGGGAAACCTCCAACACAGAGGTCTATTACAATAAACTCGAAGACAAAATTATACAATGCCTACTACTCTTACTTATACTAATTCTACCTTCTAAGGAAAATTCTAGTGGGAGATCTTTCTAGAAGAAGAAGCTTCTATTAGGTATTCTTACATTGACTTATTCTCCTTTATTTATTAGGCCTTATTAACTAATTTCGGCCTTTATTGCATATAAAACATCCTACTAACTAATGACCCATGGAGAAAGGTTAGGATCGAATCCTAAAAATTATTCATGAGGCAATGGAGGTTTGATATCTACCTAAGTCTGAGTGTTGGTTCCTTCAACTTGTAACTATGGTGTCTCTTTGATAGGTGTTTCTTTGAATGCATGAGTGGTCATATCAATTTGTAACAATTTATGTTCTTTACATTGATGAACTGGAGCATCAAAATTATAGTATATTTGACATGATCCAAGTGGATATCGGTGGTCACCCACCTATTCCAACTGGCTCAAAACAATCTTCTGTCAATTTACTATGTTTAGCAGTTTTTCGGTTCCTAAACATTAGGGGTCATTTTGAGGGTCTAAATGAAGTTTTTTCATGATTGGGAACTTCAATAATATCCGTAGTTTCCAATTGAGCCCTCAAAATGAATCTCCTCATCGATACCTTTCAAAAGAGCCATTGTGTTCCCCAAATGGAGTTTGTATGCCAAAGTTGCACCCCAGCAAGTTGATACACCAAACTACCCAAAACAAGGTCCGTAAAACAGTTGGATTTTCATCTTCCGGGTTTATGGTTTTGGATTTTATTTATGTTAAAAAGGCCTTTGGAGCCTCATTTTAACAATCATCTTCTTGCGAATGAGCGTAGCCATCACATCTCTTCTCAAAGATAAATTGCCACCATTCTAGCGAGTCTTTCACTTTGTAATTTTACGGTTTGTACATTTCACTCATTAATAGAAATTGTGTATTACTGTATCTTTGTGTTTATATCTCTGATGTATTTCTATTATAATATTTTTTATATGATATATCTCTATACATTTCTTTATTATATCTTTTCTCTCATTTCGTGTTGAAAATAATCCAGATTAGTGGTATCAGAGAAGGTTGCTCTTGATAAAAAAATTTAGTGCATGTCCCCGACAAAGTCCGAGTATAGCAAGTTGGGTCTCGATCTTGTCTCTCTTGAGGATAATTTCTGTCGCACGCCCAAGAAACCCTCCATGGTGAAAGAAAATAAAAATGACAGAGCAGACAATTCTATTAATCTCTTGCTTGAGAAATATCTCACATGACAAAGGGACAAAATGATGGAGAATTTTCCCCACATCCTTCAACGCATGTCGATAACAACAAGAACATCTTCATCAAGAGACCACTTTGGAGGCACCTCTCCTTTCAAGGTACATGTTAATTTTTATATTCCCGATAAAAATGGTTAAATATTCTAGAAGGTTATTTCTCTGTTCACATATTTTTTCGACATGGAAAAGATCACCTTCACACTCCTTAAGGCTCTCCCCCATGTCAAACATTGGTGGGAAATTTATTGGGAGTAAATTTCCACAGAGGAGTCTGGAATATATGGGGCTGAGCCCACTTAATATTTTTTTGTGGATGCGGTCAAGGAGTCTGGAATATATGGGGCTGGTAACTATGATTACCAGTACATGAGATGGACCACACTGCGACAAGAGAGGGGCCAAACAGTGCCATATTTCACAAATATTTTCCATACCTTGCACACTAAGATAGGTATCAAATACTTCGAGTGGCATTAGGTTCTGAAATACCATGGGGCTCTGCATAGGTACATCCAAGCCGAAATGTATTTTTTGGACATCTCATCACTTAGAGCTACCTATCGATATGTTGTCAAAATCAAGCAAAACTAGAGGCACTAGAACAAACGAGAGTGTGTGTCTGTAAATCCACAAAAACCAAAGTATGATAAATATATCCCTAACAAACATACTCTCAAAAACCAGTCCAAGCCACAATAAAAGAAGGGTAAGTGAAAGACAAAGAATAATACTGGAAAGTGGTGCATTTTCCACAAAATCCCCTAGCATACCAATGAATGTCACTCAAAAAAATAATTGGTGGTCAAGATCAAAGACAAGGAGTCAAACCCTGATTTAGAATCTGATTCATAAAATAATGGAAAAAGATAGATCATCGACACAGACCCCAATGCTACTGTTGCGACTGCAACAATTCAACTAGAAGAACCAACAGATCTTGAAGAGGGGGAGTGCCTTTTTCATTCACATATGTGGGTGAAGGGGACCTCGCTTCATTTGATTGTTTATAGCAGAAGCCAGAAGAACCTCATCTCATCAAAGGTTTTCAAACATTTGGGATTGTCGACAACAACACACCTACAACCGTACAATATCAAGTGGCTTTTCCAGGGACGAGATCTTCATGTCGGCCAACAATGTCGATTTTCATACAGAATCAAACCCTTCAAGGATGAGGTATTATATGATGTTTCCCCACTCGATGTATATGATTTTCTTTTGGGCCAACCATATATGTGGAAGCACCATGTTATTTATGAGTCTTGACCTCGCAATATCATTGTTACTATGGGGGGTCATCTCTACAGGATACCAAATATAGTTAAAACTACTATCCCACCTAAAAAGTGCCACAAGGTAGTATCTCATACTACAAAATTCAGCTTCTTCACAATATTTTCAAAAGGTGAACAGAAGGACATTGCAACCACTGCAATCTCAATCCAAGCACCTTCTATCCAACAGAAGCAGATCAACAAGATTGAATAAAAGTGAAATATTCCTTCTACACACAATCATCTCATGTATCCAGACTGGTTAAAAAGGTACAACCCTTCCAACATCATGTTCTCAACAACCTTCCACAATCCAAGCATCGCAACTTCTTCAACAAGGAAAACATCTCACCAAGGTTCAAATTCCAAAAACACTTCCCCCTCTCCCCCGGTAACTCAATGAAATGGATACCATTACTTCAAAAGGAGAGAGGATTGATGTAGGTGGATATCAATGGTCACCCACCTATTCCAACTGGATCAAAACAATCTTTTGGCAATTTACTATTTTTAGTAGTTTTTTGGTTCCTAAACTTCTAGGGCCATTTTGAGGGCCTAAATGAAGTTTTTTCGTGATTGGTCACCTCAAAGTTAGACAAAGGCTCTCATTGAGCCCCCAAAATGAATCTCCTTGTTAATACCTTTCCAACTAGCTATCGTGCACCCCAAACGGAGATCATATGCCAAAGTTAATCCCCCAAGAAGTTGATACACCAAACTACCCAAAACGGGGTCCACAAAATTGTTGGCTTTTCATCTTCCAGTGTTAGGGTTTTGGATTTTATTTATGTTAAAAGGTCCTTTGGATCCTCATTGTAACAATCATATTCTTTTGAATGAGTGTATCCATCACATCTCTTCTCAGAGATAAGATGCCATCATTCTAGCAAGTCTTTCACTATGTAATTTTACAGTTTGTACATTTCACTCATTAATAAAAATTGTGTATTACTATATCTCTGTGTTTATATCTATGATACATTTATTTTATATTATTGGACATTTGATATATATTTTTACATTTCTTTATTATATCTCTTCTCTCATTTCGTGCTGAAAATAATCTGGATCACCACCTCTTTGGCAGTCTTACATTTTTGCTAGAGAAAACCTTTGTACTTTCAAGGGATGAGTAGGAGTTGTGGTTAGAAAATTACCGTAGGGAGGATTAGTGTGGGGAATGCAGTATATTTTTTTTATTTTTGCATTGATCACCTTGTCTACTTCTAGGGTCCTCTAAGTCACTTCCAAACATGTAGTATGACACTGCATTCCGACTTGTGCTCGAATCTCCTCTTTGAGGCCACTAATGAAACATTCTTTATAGAAAGAATATGTTAAGTTCTCTATACATATGGGTAATTGGTCAAAGGTTACCATAAAGTAGATGATTAATAATTTTCAGTGTAACTTGGTAAGCCACCCCAAACTGTGAGTCTCTCTCTCAAAATGTGCATGGATATCTTTAACAAACCGACTCCAGTGAAATATGTAGCGTGCATATTTTTTTATGCATTTCCCACCATTTCAATCATTCTAGATCTAGATGTAGAACCCCCACCTCGAGTTTCATCTTGTTATTAATAATTCTCTTGAGGGAAAAGTAATGTTCCATCTGGGTGACCCATCCAAATGGGTTAAAACCATCAAACTTGTTCAGGTCCATCTTAAGATAATGGTGCCATATGTTATTATCCATTAGTCTATTACTGTGTGGACTTGAAGATGGTTGTGGATGGATAAAGAGTGGTAAGTTAGAATTTTCTTCTTGGTGTGGCTCAATGTCCTACTCATTCCATTGGTGTTCTTATGTTATTCCTCGAGCTATCATACCTAAAAATTTATCATGCATCATCTTTTCGAAGTTGGCTAGGTTTTGTTTATTTTTCCACTCCAACTTCTCATCCATCTTCTTATCTAACTTTTCATCCAATGTCCTATCCAAATTGTCATCCAACCCACCTATGGTCTCTTGAAGTTACTTAATCTAATGCTCCATGAAGTCCAAAATACTTACAATAGCATAGGTGGTCATGTTGTTTTAGGAAGTATAATATGGTTTATAGGGATCTTTCATGGGTGATCTCAGTTAAAAAGATTATCGAGTCCTAAGGAGAAGGGAGTGCCATGTCCTATATCTCTTTGATATATGTGTAGGGTTCAATAGTAGTACTTGGCTCAATATCACAATGCACTAACTAAGAAGGCTCAACTATGCCCTTAGTCGTACTACTTGACTACCTAGGTACTAGAGAGTGATCTCCCTGAGTGTTGTTATCAATGTTCTATGACAACAAGACAATCGATTAACTTATCTAGAGTTGGTTTCAGGTATACCTAGGGGACTTCCTATATAATGAAGGGTACATGTAAGTGAGAATGCATATACATGTACTATCTAATGTAGTACCACTTGAAGGGGTAACAATAGGGGTTACAATAGTTTCCAACAATGTGATTCCACTTGAATTTCAGACATGTGTTATTCCTTGACCAAACTTTCACCCACTGAAAGATATTTGTGTTATTTAAGGACACCAAAAAATGTCTCTAAAAGAAAATTCAAAAATTTAGGTTCTTGTTGAACCAAGAAAAATCTCTTAAAATGACGATAAAATAACTTACTTCCTCAAGGTAGGGTTTGAGGATGAAAATGTAAAATGGTCACAACTTCTACCATATTTCTCAAAATGGCTATTATGACCCAAATTATGAATTTCCATAGATTCTATGGATCTACTCCCATATGTTTAGTTTAAATCTGTGCACTCTATCAAAATATATCCAATCTATGAAATTTGTGGTCTTCATAAGAAAAACCCGTAAAAAAAGGCTATTTTTAAATCATAGATATCTCCACTTCCCAGACTCCATTTTGGATGTTTTTGTTTGAAATTGGGTATTTTATGAGAGGAATTAAGATATATCTTTGGTTTCTTCAAATTATGCATAAAATGTTTCAAAATTTCAACTTAATTCTATCAACATTTTTTTTCTATCAAAAATTTGCAAAATGAAAAACAAATCCCACTTTGTGCCCCAAAAAATCTCTCACTTTGTGCTCAAGAAAGTTCTCTAATAGCACTTGTGATGTACTTAACTCTAAAAATTCAGATCAATCACATAAAACGTAGGGAAAAACTAAATAGCGCAAGAGAAAATAGATAAACCCTGAGAAATATCTCTTGATAATAAAAAAATAAAGCACTATGTTCACTTGCCTCTTCAGAGGTCAACCTCCTAGAGAAAAGCTCGAATTACAATAACATCTCTTGAAAAAACGTTGCATAACCTTCTACTCAATATATAACTATCTATGGAGAATATTAAATACCTATAGACACACTTATAATGAAGGCTACCAAACTAATTTGGGCCTTGTTAATAAAGAAGACACTTTTTAC
>ML795733.1:773565-794226 GCA_009831015.1 Picea engelmannii | reverse complement strand
ACACACACACACACACACACACACACATCATGATGATGAAGATGATTTGGTTTATCGAACATTAAGAAAGGAAAGGATTTACTTGGTTTTATTTAGAATTTTATTTATGTGTTGTAAAATCTTTAAAAGAAACATTCCTACATGACAATAGTTTTGATGAGTTAAAAGATTTGGAAGGTCCATATTATAACAAATAATTTGTTATTGTGATGTAATATGGGTGCACACATGACATTATAAGAGAAAGTGTTTTTCAAATTCAACCATCTTAGTGTCACACCGATGACAAATTATTTCGACCCACGATGTTTTAGGAATTGTCCAATACCTTAATTCACTATGGAGCTTTTGATAGTTTGTGCTTATTTTAACAATGTTGATTTTCTTCTTTATGCTAGTCAAAATAAAGAGATAATTTTGATCTTAAAGATTAGGGTTGATCACCTCCTTATAATATCTTAATTTTCCTTTTCCCTCTAATTCTTTATCACACCACAATTTCAGGGTTCTTCATGTGGGAATGGAGGTTTGACACCTACTTTAATCTGAGTGTTGGTGTCTTCAACCTATAACTCTGGTGTCTCTTTGATAGTTGTTTCTTTGATGAGGGCATGAGTGCCCATATCAATTTGGAACAATTTATGTTCTTTACATTGATGACTTGGGGCATCACAATTATAGTAGATTCCACGTCTTTTGCAGTCTTATATTTATTCTAGAGAAACCTTTGTACTTTCAAGGGATAAGTAGGAGTTGTGGTTAATGAATTACCCTAGGGAGGATGAGTGCGAGGAATGAAGGATATTTGTTTTTGTGCATTGATCACCATCTCTGCTTCTGGGGTCCTCTAAGTCACTTTTCAACCATGTGGTAGGACACTACAATCTGACTTGTGCTCGAATATCCTCCTTGAGGCCACTAATGAAACATTCTTTATAGAAAGAATATGTTAAGTTATTTGTACAGATGGATAATTGATCAAAGGATACCATAAAGTAGACGATTGAGACCTGTTATCCCCATTTTGTGGATGAATAAGGAGATTATGTCTCGAGGCCCTCAGGTTACAAATATGGAGTGTCGAGAGACTACATGAACAACATTAACCTTTGCATAGATGGAAACCCCTCTCACCACCACAGATGGTCACAGATTTCCAGATGGAATCCACCACATCAGTTGGCTTCCATAAGGCAATCGACCTTGCTCCATGAGGTATAAATCAGTATTATGGTGAGCATCATTTCAATATTTAATCCAGTTGAGTATGGTGTATCTTAAATTTCTCTAGATTTCATGATATATGCTTGGACATTATGCCTTTTTCCCTACTTCACCTTGGTGGTTGACATTCTTCCCTAGTAAGTGGTCTTCCTTAAGGATGGGTTTGCTACTAGGAACCCCCTTAAGGAGACATTGTATCATTCCCGACCATACTTACCACTTTCCATCATTATTCCCCTCCATTTCCTTATCTCTTGGGATTTTAGGGTGTATTGACCCAAGAAAGGGTTGTCCCTCATTCTATGCGAAGAAGGGGATGAAGGCCCAGAGGCGTTGATGTTGGGTAAAATATAAAATCCTCAAGTATAAACCTTCCATATGCTTCACCTATGGATCACCCAAGAAAGAAGTGAAATGTTGATCTTTGAGTAAAGGGGACCCACAATATAATGAAGAATGCTTAAAAGATTAGTTGAAGGATAGGAGGTCTCATCACAAGCTGAACTATCATGTCCATGAATATCTAGCGGTATGACATTGCCATCATCTGGTCACCAAACCAGGGTAATGGCTCTCAGTTGCATGGATGAGAGAAAGGGGGTCTTATCACGAGCCAACTTTCTCATTTCCACTAGGTGTTTGTGGGTGACATTGCAATCATCTGGTCACCACGCTAGGGTAGTGAATTTAAACCTCTCCTTATATTATATTGAAAGAAAATACAAATAAAGAAAGATAAAAGGCAATTGATGGGCCTGGAAAAAGTGCATTGCGGATGAAGGTACCACACACCCTCTACAAAGGAACCCATGAATGAGACACTATGACCCCTTGTATGTAATGAACCCTATGTCCATTGAGTCTTGACCCAAACCACTTCATCCACTTTACATGGCTTAGAGAGGGTTCTCTTGGAAACTCTCCTTGATCTAGGGCAAGATCTACCCAATAGGACACCCTGTCAACCATCCCATATTCAAGCTTGGAAATTCACATAATGTATTTGAGAAATTAATTGTTTGATATAGTGATCTTTGATGCACATGGTTAGGTGGCTCATTTATTGATTGGATTCACTTATCATTATTTTATGGCTTGAGATCCTTGGAGGGTGTGCTCATTTGTGTTTGTAGGAACTAGTTGGTGGATAGTTTTGGGAGCACAAGCCTAGCTTGGGCTTCCATGGGGCTATAATCCCACAGGTTAAATCCGAAGGTCCTGCATGCCGGATGAGAAAGATCAAAATTGGAAGGCCTTGGGATTGACTTGAAAGACATAGCCTAGCCCCCACATGCCAAACGTTTTTCCTAGGAAAGGCAAAACGTCACTCCTAGAGGCATGGCATCACCTAGGGGGGTTAGGGCTTGGTGGTGAGGTGCCACTCATTGACACATGGACGTTTTTAGGAGAAGAGAGTCTTCACCATGATGATATTGTCTAGATTCTTGTTATGTGTCATTTGGAGGCCTACCCATGCTTCTCCAACACCAACGACGTCTTCTAAGTGGAAAACCGTTCCCTAAAGGGGAGATGTCCATGCAAAATTAAGGTTTATTTGTGCAAAAGTGAAACTTTAAATGAATTGTTTAATATCACTTTGTTAAAGGGGGAAATATTAGGGTTGTTGACCCCTAGTATTTTGGTTTACCCCTTAATATGTGGACAATTCACCTTGGTGACATTTTGTATAAATAAGAGATCATAAGATCTCATTTTAGCATAATTCTCCCTCATGGTGAGAATTATTGGTATGAAATTTTCACTATATTTGGCTCTATTTGTCTCTTGTGCACTTGTTTATGGATATCTTGATGAATGGTTGATGGAGGAGTGAGGTGCTAGCCTTGGATGAATTCTTTCTAGCCTCTATGGTGGATTATCTTAGAATCTTTCTTGATTTTGGTATGGTCTATTACTCTTATGCTATCATTATTTCAAGTCAAGGATTGTTGTGCTAGGATATAGGTGGGAAGTATAAGGGAATACACCCCCACCATATTCTTCATCATTTTATGCTTCATGTTATTGGTTAAACAAGGGTTTGCTAAGAGAAGTATAAGGGCATACACCCTCTTAGCTTAAACCCTAGCTAGAGAAACCTGCCTTGGGAAGTAAAAGGGATTACACCCCTAAGGAGGTATCTTCTCTAGCTCTTTATTTTATTTGAATCCATTAACCCAATAGTAAAGGCACTATTCATATATTTTTTTCATTGGAGACTTAAAATCATTTCCTTGGGAAACATGAATTTTTATCTTTTGAAATATCTCTTGCTTGGATTTGGTTTGCCTCATTGAGAGGAGTTTTCCGCTATTAGGGAATCCCCTCTCTACCATTAATTTAATTTCTGTTAAAAACAATAACCTACATCCATTAGGGCTGATCTAACCTATATAAACTACTAACCATAACTCCTAAACTAACCCTAGAGTAGCTCCTAAATTTTGTTCATTAACTCTATTAACTAGGGCACATCTTTTGGGATAAATGTTGGCATATTTTGATCATGTAATTTTATGATATAAGTGACTGAAATATACAGCTATAAGGATGCAATTTTCTTCATTAAATACATGTTTACAACAACCATCTTCTCTTGCCTCTTAAGTGCCATTTTTCATCCTATATTCATTGTTAATCTTGATGTTGATTTACTTAACTTGTTTAGATATGTGTATGATGATTTAGACACTCTATTTTCTGATATAAAATGTCATATAGTTATGAAAATTAGGGACAATAATATTAACTTTCTTATCCAACTAACATACATCATTTCAAAGTGGTTTTTCTAGTGTCTCGGGTAGGTATTTCACCATTTACAGGTTACTCAACATACTTGGAAATCCTTGGACCTTCCCAAGGCTTCATTCAACACATTTCACCCCACTTAGACTTGACCTCTAGGGGATTCACTTACATCTCTATCCATATCCATCTCATTCCCCCTAGGGTCACTGGGATCACCTCCCTAGAGTGACCTAATCACCCTTGAAGCATGGGACCTACATCGAGGTGACATTGGGTGTAGGATTCAAAATTTGTAGAACTCTATTTGTGGTTGGGTTGGGCTTTTCAAAACCTAGAACTTGCACTATAAAATTTTGGCGCCATTGTCGGGGAAGATTTTGAATCTTCTTCATACCCTAACAACACTTTGGTAAGCTATCCCAAAGCCTTTTCCTTATATTTCCTAGCGACTCCACCTAAGGGATGTTCCTTTTCCATTTTCCTTGAAGAGCTCACCTTTAAGTTCATCTGGAGACTCCACCTTCCACGAACCCACTTTTCCATTTTCCCCTTTTCATCTCTTGATGAGCCTTGAGCTCATATGGAGACTCCATTAAGGTATTACCCTAAGTGATGGAACCATGGCCTCACGGGACTTACCATGGGAATTCCATAATGTGTAACCTTCTCTTGATATTCGGAATGTCCCTGTCTATCCAAATCATTGTCCAACAAAATGGAGAGCAAGTTACCCCAAATTTGGCAGCGATCCAGTCACCCATGTCGTGAATTATATGAAGTATGCATCGAGATTAAATGTGCTACATGAAGACGTGTTGATGAAATTTTTTGTCTTCAATGGAATCAAGTCAAAAGGATTGGATTGCAAACTCATGTCATCCAAATAATATCCCTTCTTCTACAAAGCTCATTGAAGAATTTCTCAGGAATTATTGGCCAACTACTCAACGCTTGCAATATGTTTTCCAAGAGTTCAAAAAAAATCTTTCCAGAGAAGGTTTTCTGATCGATGATGAGACAATAGTTGAAGAAAATATTGAATAAGATCCTCATGAAGAATATCTGGATGAGACGTATGATGAAGATGAAGTATTTTCTTGATCTAGGTGGATATTGGTGGCCACCCACCTATTCCAACTAGCTCCTCTTGTTAGTTTTTAGTTCAACATTGATCCAGATTATTTTCGGCACGAAATGAGATCGAAGATATAATAAAGAAATGCACAGAGATATCGCATATATTCAATAATATAATAGAAATGTATCATATATGCAACCATAAACACAGATATACAGTAATACATGATTTCGATTAATGAAATAAATGTATAGAGACTGTAAAAATACAGAGTGAAAGGCTCGCTAGAATGGTGGCAGCTTATCTCTGAGAAGAGATGTGACAGCTACTCGCATTCACAAGAAGATGATTACAATGACGCTCTAGAGGCCTTTTTACAATAAACAGGATTGCCAAAAGTCCTAGACATCCAAACACCTAACCCTAGGAGATGAAGCGCCTAAAGTCATGTGGGCCCCGTTTGGGTAAGTTAGTACATCAACTTCCCGGGGTCGTAACTTTTGCATACGATCTCCGTTTTAGGTTTATGATAGCTCGTTGGAAAGGTATCATCGAGAATATTCATTTTGGGGACTCAATAATGCCTTCAACTATTATTAAGAACCTCAATCTAAAAAAACCTTCATTTAGGCCCTCAAAATGGCCCCGGAAGTTAAAACCTGCTAAAAATAGTAAATTGCCAAAATTGCCAGAAAATTGTTTTGAGCCAGTCGGAAAAGGTGGGTGGCCACCGATATCCACCTGGATCAAACATGTTCTTATAAAATTCTTTGTAATTGTGGGTTCTACACTTCTTTGTAATTGTGGGTTCTACACCTCTAAGACTTTTTGAAGCCCCACACATCTTCCAGGTGGATACTGGTGACCTCTCGCCTAATCCAACTAGCTTATTTTGTATGTTTTCATGTCATCACATCTCGTTGTACTTCCAAGGTCGTTTTGGGGCCCTAAACAATGTTGTTTTGAATCACCACAATCAAACTATAGACATAGTCGGATTTTCAAGGTGTAATGCGTAGTTCTTGAAAATACCTTTCCAATGGGCTATCACGCTCCTAAAATGGAGATCATATGCAAAAGTTACGACCCCAGGAAGTTAATGTACTAAGTTACCCAAATGAGGCCCACATGACTTTTGGCGTTTCATCTCCTAGGGTTAGGTTTTTGGATGTCTAGGGTTTTGGCATTCATGTTTATCATAAAAAGGCCTTTAGAGCCTCATTGTAATCATCTTATGGTGAATGAGCGTATCCATCACATCTCTTCTAAGAGATAAAGATGCCACTATTCTAGCGAGTCTTGTACTTTGTATTTTTATAGTCTCTTTACAATTCTTTCATTAATAGAAATCAAGTATTGTTCTATTTATCTATTTATATAAATTTTCATGAGTACTTCATTATAATTACTCTGCTTTCATTTCCTTCGAAAAATAATATGTATCAGTGGTATCATAACATGTTGGTCTTGATCGTTTTTTTCATGCATGTCCCCGATGAGGTCTGAGTATAGCCAGTTGGGTCTTGAGCTTGTCTCTCTTGAGGAAAATCACTCTCGCATGCCCAATAAACCCTTGATGAAGGAAGAAAATAAAAATGGCGGAGCATAATATTATATTAACCTGTTCCTTGAGCAATCTCTCGCACGGTAGAGGGAATAAATGGTAGAGAATTTTTCACACATCCTTCAATGCATGTTGATAGAAACATGTGCATCTTCATCAAGCGACCATTTTGGAGGAACCTCTCCCGTCAAGGTACAAGTTAATTTTGATATTCCCATATTTGAAGTTCAGATAGATGCAGATGCCCTAGAAAAATGGTTAAATCTATTAGAAGGTTATTTCTCTGTTCAAAAATTTTCTGATAGGGAAAATATCACCTTCTCACTCCTCAAGCCTCTCCCCCATGTCAAACATTGGTGGGAAACTTACTGGGAGAAAATTTCCAGAGAGGAATCTGGAATATATGGGGCCAAGTCCACTTGGGATTTTTTTGTGGATGTCTTCAAAGAACAATACTATCATGTTGATAACTATGAAGACCAGTACATGATATGGACCACACTATGGAAAGAGAAGATCCAAACAATGCTAGAGTTCAAAAATGCTTTCCATACTTTGTGCACCAAGCTAGGTATCAAAGACTCTGAGCATAATCTATTTTTGAAATACCATGGGGCTCTGCATATGTACATCCAAACTGAATTGGATTTCTTGAACATCTCATTATTGGGAGTTGCATGTCGATATGTTGTCAAAATTGAGCAGAAATTTAGGCACCAGAACAAATGGGAATTTGGGTCTGCAAGTATGTAAAAACCAAAGCATAGTAAATATGACCCTAACTAAGAGCCTCTAGACAACCAACCCAAGAAACATGACAAGAAGGGTAAATTAAATTTGAAGAATGACACTGGGAAGTGGTGTGAGTTCCACAAAATCCCCAGGCACAACACCGATGAATTTCGCTCGAAATAGTCATTGGTGGCTGAGGTCAAAGACACAAAGCCGAACCTTGATTCAAAATCCAATCCAAAAAATATTGAAAATATACAGATCATCGACGCAGACCCCACTTCTACTGTCATGAGCACAACAATTCAGCTAGAAGAACCAGTAGATCCTGAAGAGGGGGAGAGATTCTTCCATTCACAGATATGGGTGAAGGGGAATCCATTTCATTTCATTGATGATAATGACAACCAAAAGAACCTCATCTTAGCTAAGGTTGTTAAACAGTTGGGGCTGTTGACAACACCACACCCAAAACCACACGACATCGAGTGGATTCACGAGGGACAAGATATTCGCGTCAACCAACAATGTCGCATGTCCTATGCAATCCATTCCTTCAATGATGAGGTAGTGTCTGATTTTTCCCCTCTTGATGTCTGTAATGTTTTTTTGAGCCAACCATATATGTGGAAACTTCATGTTGTCTATGAGTCTAGACCTCGTAGTGTCATTATTACTCTAGGAGGTTAGATCTATAGGATACCAGAGGTAGTTCTGACTACTTCTCAACCAAGACAATGTCACAAGGTAATCTCTCATATTGAAAAATTCATCATCTTCATAGTCTTCTCAAAGGATGCACAAAAAACCACTACAACCACTGCAAACTCAACACCTTCTATCCAACAAAAATAGATTTTTGAAGAGAAAGAAGATATTGTTTTGTCACCTATAATGGTGCTTACACAATACCTCATCAAACCCAGAGACAACAGGTTGGTGGAACGTATTCAATCCCTCCAACAACAAGTTTGTGACAATCTTCCACAAGACAAGAAGCACAACTTCTCCAACAAGGCACGCAACTCACCAAGCTTCATATTTAGAAAATGATTTCCCCTCTTCCCTGGGAACTCAATGCATTAGATACCATTTATTCCTAAGGGAGGAGGATTGATACAGGTGGATATTGGTGGCCACCCCCCTATTCCAACTGACTCCTCTTGTCATTTTTTAGTTCAACACATTCTTCTACACCTATTTGTAATTGTGGGTTATACACTTCCGAGGTTGTATGAATCCCCACACATCTTCCTAGTGGATACTGGTGGCCTCCCACCTAATCCAACTAGTTTATTTTGTATGTTTTCATGTTAGCACATCTTGTTGTACTTTTGAGGCCATTTTGGGGCCCTGAACAATGTTTTTTTAGATCGCTATATTCAAACTATAGACAAAGTCAGAGTCTAATGGTGTAATGCGTAGTTCTTGAAAATACCTTTCCAATGGGCTATCACGCACCTAAAATGGAGATCATATGAAAAAGTTATGACCCCAGGAAATTAATTTACTAACTTACCCAAATGAGGCCCACATGAATTTTGGCGTTTCATCTCCTAGGGTAAGGTTTTTGGATGTCTAGGGTTTTGTAATTCATGTTTATCATAAAAAGGCATTCAGAGGCTCAGTGTAATCATATTATGGTGAATGATCGTAACCATCACATATCTTCTCAGAGATAAATATGCCACCATTATAGCGAGTCTTGCACTCTATATTTTTACAGTCTCTTTACAATTGTTTCATTAATAGAAATAAAGTATTGTTGTATTTCTTTTTTTCTGGAAATTTTCATGAGTACTTCATTATAATTACTCTGCTTTCATTTTGTTCCAAAAATAATCCATATCACTGCTCTTCCACTTGATGAGGACATACAAACCTCTTCCTTGGGAGTGGTCTACTGATATGCTGTGAAAATCGAGCAGAAGCTCAAACAAATGACGCAACAATTTGGGCCTGGGAACCCCTCATAGAAAAATCTAAGAAGGGGCATCCCCAACCCACAAAACAAAGGATAGAGAAAATATGGGAAGTATCAGGATAGCCAATCCAATCCACAAGAAAATAAGGACACCAAAAAGACAAATAAAGATATCGGGAAGTGGTGCAACTTCCATAAGAGCCCTTGGCATAACACTGTTGACTGTCTCTCAAAGAAGTCATTGGTGGCCGAAGTGAAAGCCTCTGAATCAGATGCGGGTTATGACTATGAGTTAGAACAAGAAAGGGGAATATGGATCATTGACGTGGAACGTTTCTACTGCCAAGCTCCATCCTGGTGAACCAGACGATCCAGAAGAAGGCAAGTGCCTCTTCCATTCACATATGTGGGTAAAAGGAACCCCACTGCACTTCATCATTGATAGTTATAGCCAGAAGAACCTCATCTCAGTATAGGTCATCAAGCATCTGACCCTACCGACAATGTCGCACCCACAACCCTACACCATTGGTCTACTCCGCCAAGGAAGTGATCTCCGCATTAACAGATAGTTTCAACTGTCGTACAACATCAAGCCCTTCAAAGACAAGGTATTGTGTGATGTTGCTCCTCTCAAAGTTTGTAATGTTCTTTTAGGCCAACCTTATTTATGGAAACATCATGTTGTATATGAGTCTAGTCCTTTTAGTGTTATTATTACTTTGAACATGAAATTGTACAGGATACCCGAGGAAGTCCCCCCTAGTGCTATTTCCTTGATCTCTGCGAGGAAATGAAGGAACGTCATTTCTCAGACCGGGGAATTTTTCTACTTCATGATTCACTCTCAGATTGAGAGAAATATCGCAGCCACATCCAGGGCCTCCATGACTGATCTCTCCATGCAAAAAAATAAAGTGGGTAAGGTCATGGAAGAATACTCATATATCTTCTCCTCTCCTACAGGGGTACCTCTGCACTGCCAGGTCAAGAATCCCATCGATATGACCCCAGGTGCACTGCTACCCAATGGTCTAGTCTACTACCACTCTATGTTATAATATGAAGATATCAAGAGGCAGATCCAATAACTTCTCTACAAGGGGCACATACATCCCATCTGATCGCCTTGTGGGAGCCCAATCATGTTGGTGCAGAAGAAAGACAGGACCTGATGACTCTGCATTGATTACTGGGCCCTAAATAAAATCACAGTCTGAAATCGGTACATGATTCCCCAAATCGACAACCTCCTTGATCAACTCATGGGGGACAAATACTTTAGTAAGATTGATTTGAATTTTGGCTACCACCAGGTCCTAATAGAATAAACAGATGTATGGAAGACCACCTTCAAGTCAAAAGAAGGTATTTTTGAATGGCTGGTCATGCCCTTTGGTTTGACAAATGCTCCAGCAACGTTTATGAGGATGATGGATGATATCCTATGACCTTTCACCAATAATGTTTTAGTGGTGTATCTGGATGACATACTCATATACAACAACAGTTGGGCGAAACACTTGCAACATATTCAGCAGGTTTTGCACACCCTGCGACAAAACAAACTATATGAAAACTTGGAAAAATGCTCATTCAACATGGACAGGGTCCATTACTTAGGCTACATCATTGATCGACATGGTGTGTATGTGGATCCAGCCAAGATCAAGGTCATCCTTGACTGGCCAGCCCCAACCACACTCACTGAACTTTAGAGCTTCTTGGCCCTAGCCAATTTCTATCATAGGTTCGTGTTGGGATTTTCTCATATCGCATGGGCCCTCAACCATGTAACCAGGGGTGGCGGTAAGGAAAAATTTGTGTGGGGCCTGTCCCAACAAAAATCCTTCAATGGCTTGAAGAAGTGTTTGTGCTCATCCCCAGTACTTTCATTACCAGACCTGCAACATCCCTTTGAGATCAAGAAAAATGCTTCAGACTATGTTGTGGGCGTCGTTCGCACTCAACATGACCACCCCATGGAATATGATAGTGAGACACTATCATATGTTTTCCATAAGTACCCTACTTATGACAAAGAAATGTGCTCCATTGTGCGAGCCTACCACCAGTGGAGACATTACATTCTTGGGAAGGAGACAATCATCCACACTTATCACAAGACACTATAGTTCATGCAAACCCAAGGAAAATTGCAAAATGGATGCCATCAAAAGTGGTCCACATACTTATAGAAGTTCCACCTTAACATCAAGTTTAAAACATGAAGTATGAACTGAGTTGTTGATTTCCTTAACCGACCTCCAGTCGCAAAAATCACCATGGTGCTAGACTCTTGCAACCACGAGACCTTCAGATGGCCCCACCTCTATGAGACAGGCCTTGACATCTCCACCACCTACCAAATGTTGGGTGCCAACTCAGTGGTCACTAATTTCCATATTCAAGATGGGTTGTTGTGCCGTCTGGGATATCTATGTGTTCCATCAAGTGAGTGCACGAAGATGATTTGGGAATCTCACTACAGTCATGTGGCAGGAAAATTTGGCATTGAAAAGATAGTGGCAGTGCTACAAAATCATTTCTACTGGCCGAAACTTCAACAGGATGTCGGAAAGTATATCAGGTCATGCACCGCCTGCGCTATTTTCAAACCAACCACTAAGAAACAAGGCTTGTACACCCCTCTTCCTAATCCTAATAGGCCATGGGAATCCATCTCAATGGACTACATGTCGGGCCTCTCGTCCACCAAGAGGGGAAATGACTGTGTTTTTGTGGTTGTTGATCACTTTCCCAAGATGGCAATTCTAGACGCCTGCAAGAAGAACATCACGGCAAAAATCACTGCCAAGCTCTTCTTTGAAAGAGTATGGGTACATTTTTGGATCCCACAAACCATTATCTCAAACCATGATAGTCGATTCCTCAACACATTCTGGTTGAGCCTCTCGTCACTATTGGATACCAAGCTCACCAAATCCACTTCCTTCCACCCCGAGACAGATGGCCAAACCGAGGTCGTCAATAGGATAATCATACATATCCTACGCATGTACAATTAAAAACACCCCCGCACATGGCATGAGAGTCTTCCCTATGTCCAACATAGCTACAACTGAGCCCTGCATAGCTCAACTGGCCACAACCCCTTTTAGGTGGGGTTTGGATTCCGGCCATTGGGCCCCATGGATGTTGCACAACCCCTGGTGACCACCTCAGTCGACTCGTCCCCTACTCCACCAGAAGCTGAAAAAGCCACCCAGTTCATTGAGAAGAGCTACCACATCCACCAACAAGTTCAAGATATTATACATAAGTCTAATGCAAAGTACAAGCAGTGCCATGATCAACATCGGGTGCCACATAAGTTTAAAGTGGGAGACAAAGTTTGGTTGCACTTGCAGAAATAATGCCTTACAGGGCCCCATCGAAAGATTCACCCACTATGTTATGGCCAGTACACCGTCACCAAGGTTGTGGGTGACAATTATTTTGAATATCGGTGACAACCCACCTTTTCCATCTCACTCAAAACAGTTTTCTGGAAATTTTGGCAATTTACTATTTTTAGCAATTTTTAACTTCCGAGAACATTTTGAGGGCCTAAATGAATGTTTTTCAAGATCGAGCTTCTCAAACATAGCCAAAGGATTTGATTGTGCTCCTGAAATGAATCTCCTTGATTATACCTTTCTAACAGGATCTCATGCGCCTAAAACGGAGATCGTATGTAAAAGTTACGACCCCGGGAAGTTGATGTACTAACTTACCCAAACGTGGCCCACATGACTTTTGGCGCTTCATCTCATAGGGTTAGGTTTTGGGATATCTAGGGTTTTTGAAATTATTTTTTATTGTAAAAATTCCTTCAGAGCCCCATTGTAATCATCTTCTTTTGAATGAGTGCAGCCGTCACATCTCTTCTCAGAGATAAGCTGTCACCATTCCAACAAGCTTGTTTTCCACTGCATTTTACAGTTTCAACTTATTTTCTTATTCAATAGAAAACCATTTTTACTGTATCTCTATTATTCTGTGTTAATAATATTTTAATAATATGTATTCACTTTGTTTTTCTCATAAAATCTGGATCATCAAAGCATTCAAAGGTTCATTCTTCAAAATGGAAGTATTTTCACCTTGGATATTTCTATGGAGATTCATAGGGGAAGAGGCGATGCTTTTCTACACCTGAGACTGTTCCTTACCTCTTACCATTTTCTTGAAGAGATCATGCACTATTATTATGATCTTTCATCTCCTCTAATCCCTTGACAAGAAGTGAGTCTTTATGCACGGATGAAGATGATCCTTTTCCTACATATAGTAGCCCCCTTCAAATATGGATTGATCAGTCTTGTCGCTACACTTTCAGGTGGGATGATCGGGATGATGGTTTCTCTTTCCAATAGGATTTCCTCCCTCCCACCCATATTCATGAGTTTTATTTCATGATCGATTATATGTGTGTTTATACTCATGATTATTATGTTCTTGACTTATCTTTTTTGTATTATATGATTAAGCACATGGGGGGATACTTTGATGAGATGATCAAATGGTTGCACTGATTGTATGACTTCACCTGACATCATCTAACACGTGATATTCAGGGCCCCAAGGCCCCAGGTAAGTAGGTAAGTCATTTTGATTTCCTGAATTTTCATTTTTATTTCTCACATTAGTTTATATGCATTTCATTTTTATCTACTTGCATATTGATTTCATGCTTAACTTAGAATTTTTTGAAAAAATATCAAAATTTTATTTTTTTGGATTAATTGTTTTTTATTATGATAATATGAGAAAAAGGATTTGTAGGCCCTCCTACACTTGATAGTTTTATGTTTCCTTGCAGGAATAGGTCTACCAGGAGATGTTGTGGTTCTCATGCACTCTACAACTAGCACATGTCCCCAAGTAGGAGTTAGATGTTATCCCCATTTTGTGGATAACTAAGGAGATTATGTCTCGAGGCCCTTAGGTTGCACATATGGAGTGCTGAGACACTACATGACCAACATTATCCTTTTTCATAGATGGAAACCCCTCTCACCACCACATATGGTCACAAATTTCTAGATGGCATCTATCACATCAACTAGCTTCCGGAAGGCAGTGGGCCTTGCTCCATGAGATACAAGTCAGTATTATGGTGAGCATCATTTCAATATTTAATCCACTTGAGTATATTGTATCTTATATTTCTCTATATTTCTTGATATATGCTTGGACATTATGCCTTTTTCCCTGCTTCACCTTGGTGGTTGACATTTTTCCTTAGTAAGTGGCCTTCCTTGGGGATGGGTTTGCTACTAGGAATTCCATTAAGGATCCATCGTATCGCTCCCAACCATACTTACCACTTTCCATCATTATTCCCCTCCATTTCCTTATCTCTTGGTATTTTAGGGTGTATTGACCCAAGAAGGGGTTGTCCCTCATTTTATCGGGAGACAAGGATGAAGGCCTAGAGAGGTTGATGTTGGGTAAAATATAAAATCCTTGTATAAACCTTCCATATTCTTCACCTAGGGATCACCCAGGAAAGAAGTGAAACACTTATATTTGAGTAAAGGGGACCCACAATATAATAAAGAATGCTTAAAATATTAGTTAAAGGATAGGAGGTCTCATCACGAGCCGACTTATCACGTCCATGAATATATAGAGGTATGACATTGCCATCATCTGGTCACCAAACTGGGGTAATGACTCTCAGTTGCATGGATGAGAGAAAGGGGGTCTCATCACGAGCCAACCTTCTCATTTCCACTAGGTGTTTGTGGGTGACATTGCCATCATTTGGTCACCATGCCAGGGTAGTGACCCTTAACCTCTCCTTATGCTATATTGAAATAAAATAAAAATAAAGAAATATAAAAGGATATTGATGGGCTTGGAAAAGTGCATTGCGGACGAAGGTACCACACACCCTCTATAAAGGCACCCATGGATGAGACACTACAACCCCCTGTATGTCATGATCCCTATGCCCATTGAGTCTTGACCCCAACCACTTCATCCACTTTACATGGCTTAGAGAGGGATATCTTGGAAACTCCCCTTGACCTAGGGAAATATATACCCAATAGGACACCTCGTCAATCCTCCCATATTCAAGCTTGACAAGTCACATAATGTATTTGAGCAATTAATTGTTTGATATAGTGATCTTTGATGCATATTCCTAGGTGTCTCATTTGTTGATTGGATTCACTTATCATGATGTTATGACTTGATATCCTTGGAGGGCGTGCTCATTTCTCTTTGCGGGACCTAGTTGGTGGATAATTTTGGGTGAAGAAGTTTAACCTGGGCTTCCATGGGGCTACAAACCTATAGGTTAGATTCCAAGGGCCTTCATGCCAGATAAGAAAGATTAGAATTGGAAGGCCTTGATATTAACTTGAACGAAATAGCCTAGCCCTCACATGCCAAACGTTTTTCCTAGTAGAGGAAAAATGTCACTCCCAGAGGCATGATGTCACCTAGGGGGGTTATGGATTGGTGGTGAGCCACCACTCATTGACACATGGATGTTTTTAGGAGAATGGGTTCTTCACCATGATGATTTTGTCTAGATTCTTGACATGTGGCCTTTGGAGGCCTACCCATCCTTCTTCAACACCAACAACTTCATCTAAGTGGGAAAACATCCCCAAAAGGGAGATGTCCATGTAAAATTAGGGTTTATTTGTGCAAAACTAAAACTTTAAACGAATTGTTTAATATTACTTTGTTAAAGGTGGAATGATTAGGGTTGTTGACCCCTAGTCTTGTGGTTTACCCATTAATATGTGCACAAGTCACCTTGGTGACATTTTGTATAAATAAGAGATCATAAGATCTCATTTTAACATAACTCTCCCTCATGGTGAGAAGTATTGGTCTGAAATTTTCACTATCTTTGGCTCTATTTGTCTCTTGTGCACTTGTTTATGGCTATATTGATGAATGGTTGATGGAGGAGTTACACATTAGCCTTGAATGAATGATTTGTAGCTTTTATGGTGGATTATCTTAGCATCTTTCTTGATTTTGGTATGGTCTTTTACTCTTATGCTATCATTCTTTCAATTCAAGGATTCTTGTTCTAGGATATAGGTGAGAAGTATACGGGAATACACCCCCACCATAGTTTTCATCATTTTATGCTTCATGTTATTGGTTAAAGAAGGGTTTCCTAAGAGAAGTATAAGGACATACACCCTCTTAACTTAAACCCTAGCTATAGAAACTTTCCTTGGGAAGTAAAAGGGATTACACCCCCAAGGAGGTAGCTTCTATATATATTTATTTTATTTGACTCCATTAACCCAGTAGTAAAGGCACTAGTCATATATGTTTTGCATTGGAGAAATAAAATCATTGCCTTGGGAAACATGAATTTTTATATTTTGAAAGATATCTTGCTTGGACTTGGTTTTCCTCATTGAGAGGAGCTTTCCCATATTAGGGAGTCTCCTCTCTCCCACTAATTTACTTGTTGTTAAAAACCCTAACCTACAGCCATTATGGCTGATCTAACCTAGATAAACTACTAACCATAACTCCTAAACTAACACTAGACTGGCACCTAAATTTTGCTCATTTACTCTACTAACTAGGGCATATCTTTTGGGATAATTGTTGGCATATTTTGATGGTGTAATTTTATGATATAAGTGACTAAAATCTACAACAATAAGGCTGCAATTTTCTGCAGAAAATACATGTTTACAACAACCATCTTCTCTTGCCTCTTAAGTGCCATTTTTCAGCCTATATTCATTGCTAATCTTGATGCTAGTTTACTTAACTAGTTTAGATATTTTTATGCTGATTTAGATTCTTTATTTGATGATATAAATTGTCATCTACTAATAAAAATTAGGTAAAGAAAACTTAACGTGCTGATCCAACTAACATACATCATTGAAAAGTAGTTTTTCTTGTGTCTCGGGAAGGTATTTCACCATATACAGGTTAATCAACATTTTTGGCAACCCTTGGACCTTCCCAAGACTTCATTCCATAGATTTCACTCCACTTATACTTGACCTATATGGGCTTCACTTCCATCTCTATCCACATCTATTTCATTCCTCCCAGTGTCACCAAGATCGCCTCCCTAGAGTGACCTAGTCACCCTTGAAGTGTGTGACTTACATCGAGGTGACATTGGGTGTAGGATTCCCAAGTTGTAGCACTTGCTTTGTGGTTGGGTTGGGATTTTCCCAACCTACAACTTGCGCTATAAAAATATTGTTTCATGTGACTTGGTAAGCCACCCAAAATAATGAATATCTCTTTCAAAATGTGCATGGATAGATTTAACAAATTGACTCTGGTTGAATATGTAGCATGCATATCTTTTTTTATGCCTTTCCCACCATTTCCATCACTATAGATCTAGATATAGGACCCCCACTCTGAGTTTCATCTTTCCATCAGTAATCTGTGGACCTGCATATGGTTGTGGATGGATAAAGAGTCCTAAGTTAGAATTTTCTTGCCAGTGTGGCTCAATGTGTTGTTCATTCCAATCGTTTTCTTATGGTATGCCTCGAGCTATCATACATGGAAACTTATCATGCATCATCTTTTCGAAGTTGTCTAGGTTACTTAAGCTAATGTTCCTCGAAGTACAACTTACATTAGACCATTGTTTTAGTTAGTGCATTCCCCCACCACTAACGAAACCAATAGAAAACTAGTCTCTTGAAGTTACTTAAGCTAATGTTCCATGAAGTCTCTTGTTGATCTAGGAAGATATCAGTGGCCACCCACCTATTCCAACTGGCTCAAAACAATTTTCCGGCAATTTACTATTTTTAGTAGTGTTTATGTTCCCAAACTTCTAGGGCCATTTTGAGGGCCTAAATGATGTTTTTTCACGATCAAGCACCTCAATGATAGTTGAAGTCTCTTATACAATGGTACCATTGTACCATTCTAACAAGCTTGCTAGAATGGTGGCAGCTTATCTCTGAGAAGATATGTGACAACTACGCTCATTCGCAAGAAGATGAGTACAATGAGGCTTTGAAGGCCCTTTTACAATAAACATGAATTGCCAAAACCCTAAACCTAGGAGATGAAGCGCCAAAAGTCATGTGGGCCCCATTGGGGTAAGTTAGTACATCAAATTCCCATGGTCATAACTTTTGGGGGAAAGGTTTCGATGATGAGATTCATTTTGGGGGATCAATCAAAGCCTTCGGTTGTCATTGAGGTGCCTGATCGTGAAAAAACGTCGTTTAGTCTCTCAAAATGACCCCGAAAGGTTGGGAACCAAAAAACTGCTAAAAATAGTAAATTTCCATAAAACTGTTTTGAGCCAGTTGGAATAGGTGGGTGCATACCAATATCCTCCTTGATTACTTGTCATATTTTATGTTGTTATGCGTGATATTTCATGTTATTTGGCTTGCATAATTGTATGATATAAAAATCATATTATTAATTGGTATTAGAGTGGGTAATTTATGGAAAATTTGACCCAAGTTGAAAGAGATTTGAAAAGTAGAGTATGTACATAAATGGAAATGGTAATAATGTGATTCAACATGCTAGGTATGTTACATTCTGGTATCATGGTTGGAATTGTGTAAATTTTATCATGTAGGATGGTCGGAAAATTATATTTTCGTATTAAAGCATAGTTAATGGAAAAATTGTGAAATTTCATAAGTACCCCGTACTCTCAACAACGGATAAAGGGTATTGGGTATGTTATAATAGGAATGGAATACATGACTAAGTACTTAGCCTAAATATCTATATGAAAGTTGTGTCACCCCAAGGACTTTCCATTCTAGGTTAGGTAGCTATTAGAGTCACCTTTGTTTAGAGAATTCATATTATGCCACCTTATCCTATGTTCTTACAAGTGTCATTGGGTCTTGAGTCATGTATGCCACTATCTCATTGTATTATCATTGACATTGGGGATTTTCCCATTTGTAGATCATTGTCACCTAGTCATTGAGTCTAGGTCATCGATATCCAAATCAAACAAATCTTAGTCGTCGATCCATCAAACTCTCCTAACTTATTCAGCCACCATTAAAACATAAATTTCAACCTTTCAAGTCAAACTTTAACTCTACACCCTATAGATTGAATCTTTTGATCACCTCTTAGAAATTTCTGAGGGAAATTTAGATTTGAATTTTTCTCAAAAATCTAGGGATTTCACTTTGATTTCCCCAAACTTCACCAAATTCGTCACAGGTGAAACTCTGCAAAAAGGAAATTTTACCAATTTCACATTGGTCTTGGCCCATACAAGCTTGATTTTGAACCTTGAGATTTGATACCAATATGTAACTATCGCCAGCTTGTGTGAGGTTTATTACATCCAAAATACACATAAAAATAAAAATTCTCTACTAACATATCTTTTAGCTTACCAATCAAAGGAAAACAAACAAATTTTACCATTTTTTGTTTTCATTAATTAAATGCATCTATATCATTCTAAATAAACATGAATTCGACTAATAAATTAATCACAACAACATAAAATTCATTCTCATACACAAAGTAAAAATCACAATAATTAAACTCATAAAATAACTTAGAAAAATAGATAAACACTTATCTTTTTAAGACAGTTGTGATACCGGCTGCTTGGGATGGAAGTTCCACCCAACCATAGAATTTTTGTTCCATATCTCAACAACAAGTCACCCCCGATATGGGGCTATTAATCAAAAAAATAGGGTGTCTGTAATTTTCCACTCATAACTCAGATAACCCCACAACCCCCTGTCATTCTCCTATAACTATCCCAAGTTTCTTCTAGATCTCTTCCTCTTGACCTGCCCAACCCAAGGAATGTACCCCTTCACTACTCTCAATCCATAGGTCATCCCATTCATTTTTCAAGGTCTCTCTAGCATAGGTAACTATGAAACTCACTATTGGAAACTCAAGAGAACTCACTACCAAGAAAAAATACCATGAATCAACAACAATAACTTGTTGTTACAGTTCAATTGTCACATGAGTTCACTCTTCAGGCCTGAAAACTTGGTTATTCTGCAATCCTGACAATTTTCTTCAATATTCAACTCTAAAAACTATTCAAAATTCATCTTTTATTGTTTCTCCATCTCTAGTGTTATTCTCCTCTATTATATGCTTGTTGTTCATTCAAAAACATGACTATCTAAAACAACACCCTTGGCGATACGAATTTCCTCACTTTTTCTTGTTTACTTGACTTACACTCTTCCCTAATATGATTGTAATTCAACCCCATGCATCCAATAACTATGGGGTGTGACTCCTCAAAACCACCCTCTTACATGCATTCAATGATTGGGTTCTTCTACACTAAAGAGAAAAATAGAAGGTTCATTCAAAGCATTAAAATCATGGAAAATGATTTGGGAATTAAAATCATGAATAAGAAAACCCCCTTTCTAGACC
>ML795733.1:750883-765973 GCA_009831015.1 Picea engelmannii | reverse complement strand
TTAATTCAATCATGCCAATGTATAGTTTGAAACTATGATCGTTCAATGTAATATCAAACTTACAAAACAATGCACCAAACGTCGATTATAAAATTGAAATCAAAAAGATTAATTAATGCGCCTTTGTGAAACTCAAGCCAATGTCATTTCTCAAATCAACCTTATAATATTACCAATGCATTTGTTGCATATCCAAATGTTTATATTTCAAAGTTTTTAGAACATTGCAACCAAAAATCTCATATAATCATTGAGTCAAGAGCTCATAGCAATAAGAATCAAAGCATATAATACCAAAATCAATCATGACCTTTATAGAATCAAATGTAACCAGTAAATCTTCATGCTCAATGGCTTAGTAATCAAACAGATCCAAATGGGCAATCAAGGTAAGAGTAGGCCAAAGGACATAAGTTTGAAAAAAATCTTTTGCAGTCATGTGATAAACCAATGGTCAAGTGTCTTTCGGAAAAATCAATAAAAGACGACGACAGTCCAAACAATGAAATAGGTGTTTTCACACTTTCAGTTGTGAAAACTGAATCGAAACCAAATTGCAATTGTTGCAAAAATGAAACAAATGTCTAGTTGCACAATGCGACGATGATTTGTCGTTAATGAGACAAGGGGTGTAGGCAGCTTTTTTAAGAGCAATTAAAAAAATGAATTGGCTGCCAATAGGAGGAAAATTATATAAAATAACAATACCATCTTAAAGGAACCATGAATATGACCTTTGGGATTTCTCTTCCACGAAGACATATCCTCTTTGGGGCTTTCTCTCTTTGAAAAGTAGCAATATCTAAAACAATATATGTCCTTAGTGAAGGAAGAGAAGATAAATGTCAATACCAATGAGATACAATGAAATTGGTGTAGAAAGTGGCTAAATATTGGGATAAACTTGTGTAACATAACCTTAGATTCATTGAACTCTTGGAACTCATGATAGATCCTTGTATTTATAGTTTTCTTTAGAGAATGCCATGCATGGGAACTAAATATTTTTTCCAATTTAGTCCATGTAATTTTCTTGTTGACTCTAATACTTCATAACCATTGGAAACAAATGAGATTGATGCAGGAGCATCGCCTTCACAGTCATCAACGCACATGTGGAGGAGATAAGAATGACATTTCAGTAAAGCCAGAAATTCAAATCGAGCATTAACTCAGAATTTATTTGGGTTGTTGAGATATTTTGTTGAGCAAATTTTAAAATCGTAACTTGTTTCTAAAGTCTCTAAGGATTGTAAGAAATCGCAGACATAGAGTGTTGACTCTATCTAATAGTAATTAGCAGTTATGGTAATAGGACTGAGTAGGTAATAGTTTTAAGTCTGAATTGATAGATTTCAGGAACAGGACGAGAGAGCTCAGGGAGTTGGTCCTTAGAAAGTTTTAATTTTCATTGTAAGAGTAGATCAGGATGGATATAGTAGAATAGAAGAAAGTAGAACAGAATAGCAGGAACACCATGTAATTTTCTTTTTCTAGTAATGAATAGAACAGACAGGAAATTTTCATATATATGTGTTCATTTACTGTTTAAAGAAAAGTGTGTTGTATTCTATGTGATGTTCATATTTTCATTTTCATTTTTTGTTGAGAGTGGAGAGAATGACTGTATGATTCTATAACGAAATTGGATAAGTTTCAGTTGTTTTTCTACTGAACCGTGTATGCAAGGTGTGCATTCCCTAACACAAGGTGTGCGTTAACTGGATCTCGGAACGATTCAGAGAGGGAGGTTCAGAGAAGAAAAAGGAGACTTGATATTCTAGGTGCAAGGAGTGCACATAACTTAGATCTGACTAAGTTCGAAGAAACAACAAAGAAGAACGCCAGGAGGGAATGAGGTATTTTCTTTTCAAGAAAATCCCTTCGAATCTGATTTATTCGAAATCCTAGAACGCAAGGTGTGCATAGGAGTTCGAATCTTTAAGGAGAAGAATCTCAGGAGGGAGTGTGTTTTCGTTCACAGAGATCCAGCTGAAGAAGGACTGAATATTTAGTCCATGACACTTAGAATATTTCCTAAGTCTGGGAAGAAAAGTCGCAGAAGCTTAGGGGGGAGACCATAGTAACTATCAGATCTTAATGCAGAGAGCCGATAACTGTTGGATCTAGAAGTGCTACGAGTAGTTGAACGAACGGTGGAAATACTTCGAGAGGAAGTGTCGATCTTTTGATAGCCATTAGATCTGTGGAAGAAACGCGAACCTTAGCACCTTGTGCCAAAAGGATTATTTTGGCATTCGACATCTGGTGGAATAAGGGTGAAGTTCCTTTGGACTCACGTGTTGCGAAATCCTGACGACCATCAGATTTCATGGAAGACACTCGTAAAGTAGGGAAGAGATCGAGAGTTTGGACACATGGTGAGTAGTCGATGTTTGGGAGAATCATCGAAAGAATCAAGACTGTCCATCATGGAGAGGACAGGTGGCAACAAGATCTAACTAACCGGGGAATTGAACACCGAGGAACTCACGAGGAGAAGAGTGGATGATTCATGAGAAGGAAAACCGTGAAATCATCGAGACCATCCCTCAGGAAGAATTAGATGGAGGATCCTGACCATTGGTCAAGGGGAAGCAGAGACCATCGATCTAGTGGGAAAGAATTTCGGAGTTTCGACAGGGAACTAAAGGTGTAGGACCTTTTGGTCTCACAAGTTGCAAAACCCCGACGCGCTCAAGGTTTGACCCTAGGTCACGGGACTGGGTCATATGGTGATCCACTAAAGGAGGTGTTAAAAGAACATGGGGTCCTTTCGAAGTTCGGAACTTCCAGAGTTGAGAGGTAGGAGAGCGTGTTCACTGGTTTTCTGAACTGCGAACTTTGATAGCCTTTTTGGTGTAGACACGTGGTCACGGGGCATGGTCATGTGAGGTAGGAGATGAGAACCTTGAGCCCCCAATCGGGATTCAGGGATTCAAGTTGCAAAAGAATGGGACGCTTGACTGTAGAAGTCCTGATCTACGAAAAGTGCTTTTTGGTTTACCGTGAGGTCATGGCGAACGGTCGTATGGACTGAGATTCAAGCACAGGATAATCACCGTTAAGCTCTTTTCGACATTCGATGGTTGAAGAGACAAGGATTTCTCCCTCAAGAAATCCCGAATCGCGAAATGGGAAACATGCCTTATGGGTAAGGCTGTGGTCATAAGGACGATTGCATGAAGGGGGAGCTCACACTTGATGCTGGAGTCTTCACATGAAAGTTCTAAACAAGGGGACCTGTGGATCTTATTTACACGGTTCTAGTGAGGACCTAAAAGTGCTGCTCCATCTTGGAGTTAGAGGATGATCCAGTGATCGGGAGGTCGTAGACCCCACTGGGATAGGGGGTTTGCATTAGGTGGTATCAGAGCCAAAGAAAAAGATTTTAAGTTTGTTTGCAGAACAATAAACAAAAGAAGAAGAGAGGAAGGTTGGTATCCTTCATGGTAATTTCACTCTATTGGGAGGTGATGCAGTGAAGTCATGCCGCCAAGAAGGCGCAGAGAAAACACAGAGATGGAAGAAGAAATGAGGTGAATCAGAATGAGGGTGGATGCCATGGAAACATCACAGAGAAGGGCACCAGATACTGGCGATGTCAGTGAAGCTGAGAGTGAAGAAGAGGCCGAAGCTGGCAAAAATGTGGTAGAGGATGTTGCATAAGACCGCTTGATAAAAGTTGTTTCGAAGATTGGGGCCAGAGCAAGGATAGAAGTACCTATGTACGAAGGTAATTTGGAAGTTGAATAATTTCTAGATTGGATATGCACCATGGATAAGAACTTTGATTATGAAGATATCGAAGAGGAAAAAATGGTTAAGCATGCAATGACGAGATTGAAGGGTCACACATCATTATGGTGGGATGAACTGCAAGCCAAATGCAGAAGAAATGGTAAGCATAAAATTAAAAGCTGGGATAGGATGGTAGCTAAGCTGAAAGATAAATTTATCCGAAAGGATTACCAGATCAATCTTTACAGGAGGTTGCAGAACCTGAAATAGAGAGGTTTATCAATGAAGGAGTACACTGAAGAGTTCTACATACTGAACATCAGAGCTGGACAAAAAGAGAATGAAGATGAAAAGATAGCCAGATATATCAATGGGCTGAGATATGAAATCCAAGAAGATATCAACATGATGTCTATCAGTATAGTCAAGGATGCTTATCAAGCAGCCTTGAAAGCTGAGGAAAAATTAGCCATGAGGTAAAGTCAAATAAGCATAGGTGTAAATTCGATTTGAGGCAAAGGAACCAAAAGGGAGAAGTTCTAGAAGTCAAAGCCGGAAGATGATAAGAAACATAGCCACCAAGAGAAGGGTGGAAGCTCTAAAAAGGGACAACATGGTGGACAAAGTTATTTTCCCAGAGGTAGAGGAAGAGGAAGAGCCAGAGGAGGAATATTTAAATGCTATACCTGTGGAAAGGAAGGGCGCAAATCTTGGGAATGTCCTAATAGAAAAAGAGAAGGCGGAGAAGCACACATTGCCAAAGCAGAGAAGTGTGTGGAAGCAGGGGCCACAGAAGGAGGAAGAAACCTCATGATGAGGAAAGTTCTTCTCAAACAAGACAAGGAACTAGAAGAACCAGTTCAGCGAATGAGCCTGTTTAGAACTGCTTGCAAGACGAAAGATAGGGTTTGCAAGGTGATCATAGATAGTGGGAGCACGAATAATCTAGTATCCACAGAGATGGTGGAAAAGATGGAGTTGTAGACAACTACACATCCAAGGCCATACAAAGTATCGTGGTTGCAGAAAGGACATCAAGTCATGGTAAGTCAACAAGGCCAAGTTGAGTTTAAAATAGGAGGTTACAAAGATGAAATATTGTGTGATGTAATCCCTATGGATGTTTGTCATATTTTATTGGGAATACCGTGGCAATATGAGCGAAAGGTTATTCATGATAGGAGGAAGAATACCTATACCCTAGAAAAGAATGGTATGACATATATGTTGCTACCCATAGTAGACAAGGAGAAGGCATAAGCTAGTTCAAGCATGCTTCTCATGAGTGGGAAGGAGCTCTTAAAGGAAGTCAAGGAAGAGAGAGAGATGTAGTTTGTTGTTGTGAGGAAGCCTAGAGTGATCCTTACAAATACTTGTGTAGAAGATTTTCCTATAGAAATCCAAGAACTGTTAGAGAACTTTGTTGATATAGTTGTAGATGAGTTACCACACTCATTACCACCCATCAGGAGCATAAGCCATCATGTTGACCTTATTCCAGGAGCTAGTTTTCCGAACAAAGCAGCTTATAGGTTGACACCTGGAGAGAATGAGGAAGTCAAGAATCAATTCCAGGAGTTGTTGGATAAAGTGTTAGTCAGGGAAAGCCTAAGCCCGTGTGCAGTACCGACTGTATTAAGCCCAAAGAAAGATGGAGGATGGATAATGTGCATAGATTCCCGAGCCATCAACAAGATAACCATTAGGTATAGATTTCCTTTACCAAGGATGGATGATTTGATGGACTGCTTGAGTGGCACAAGCTATTTTTCCAAGATAGACTTGAAGAGTGGATACCATCAAATAAGAGTGAGAGAAGGAGATGAATGGAAAACAACATTTAAGACAAATGAAGGATTATTTGAATGGATGGTCATGCCATTTGGGTTGACAAATGCACCAAGCACATTCATGAGACTGATGAATGAAGTGTTGAAAGACTTCATTGGAAAATTTTTCATAGTATATCTAGATGACATACTAATCTTTATCAAAAAAAAAGGAGAACACTTAAGACATTTAACCGTAGTGATGGAAAGGTTACAGCGAGAGAAATTGTTGATAAATCTGAAGAAATGTTCTTTTATGAATAAGGAGCTCATATATTTGGGATTCGTAATCTCTTCGAACTAATTGAAGATGGACCCATAGAAGGTGAGAGAAATTAGAGAATGGCCATCACCAAGCAACCTGTTTGAAGTACGAAGTTTTCATGGGTTAGTGAGTTTTTATAGGAAATTTATCAAAACTTTCAGTGGCATATGTGCACCCATGTTGGATATTATGAAGAAGAAACACAAGTCCTTTAGTTGGATAGAGGAAGTTGAAAAAGGTTTCAAAGTGTTGAAAGAGAAGATCATAGAGCAGCCAATTCTGGTCTTACTATATTTTGGAAAAACATTTCAGGTGAGATGTGACGCAAGTGGATTAGCTATTGGAGCAGTCTTGAGCCAGGACAATAAGCCAGTTGCTTATTTCAGTGAGAAACTGAACGATGCCAAGAAAAATTATTCCACGTATGACAAGGAATTTTATGCAGTGATTCAAGCTTTAAAAAAATGGAGACATTATTTAATTCCTAAATAATTTGTCTTGTATAGTGATAATCATGCTTTGCAATTTATTACTAGGCAAGAAAAGTTGAATCAAAAACATGCAAAATGGGTAGAATTCATGCAGAATTTTACTTTTGTTATTAAACACATTTCTAGAACTACTAACAAAGTTGCAGATGCTTTGAGCACAAGAAGTTTGATTGTATAGGAATTCCAAGTGGAGACATTGGGGTTCAAACACCTCAAGGAGATGTATACAGAAGATGCAGATTTCAAGGGAGCATATGAGGCATGCAAGAATCCTTTATTGGGAGACAAAATCCCATGGACTGAATATTTAATTTAGGATGGATTATTTTTCAAGGGGAGCCAATTATGTATTCCAAAGTGCTCGATGAGAGAAAACCTACTGAAAGAAAAACACAATGGAGGTTTAGCTGGACACTTTGGTCACGACAAGACATTTGCACAATTGAGAAATTTGTATTATTGGCCGAGCCTAAGAGAAGAAGTGAAGAAGTTTGTGAACAAATGTAGATTTTATCAGTATGCAAAGGGAAGACAATAGAATACTGGTTTGTATTAGCCATTTCCAATTCCATAGAGGTCATGGGATGCAATCAACATGGATTTTGTTTTGGGATTGCCTAGAACTCAGAGAGGAAGCGATTCCAAATTTGTTGTGGTGGACAGATTCTTGAAAAGGGCACATTTCATACCATGCTAGAAGACAAGCGATGTCGCACACATCGCCAATTTGTTTTTCAGAGAAGTAGTGAGACTACATGGATTGTCGAGGAGCATAGTTTCAAACAGGGACACCAAATTTGTGGGACATTTTTGGAGGAATCTATGGAAAAGTATGGGGACAAACTTATCCTTTAGTTCAACATATCACCCTTAGACAGATGGACAAACTGAAGTAGTAAACAAAAGTATGGGAAACCTACTGAGGAGTTTAGTCACTGAGCAAGGAAGAAAATGGGATCAAATTCTGGCACAGGAAGAATTTTCATTCAACAATTCAGTGAACAGGAGAACAGGGGACAGTCCATTCAAAATTGTGTATGGTATATAGACAAGAGGGATTGCCAAATTAAGATATTTGAGCCAAGATGAGCTCAGAAGCACTGGAGCAGAGGATTTTTCAATAGAAATGCAAAAACGCCATGACAGAGTCAGAGAGTAGCTACAGGACAACAATCAGAAATACAAGAGAAAACTTGACCAGAGAAGAAGGGAAATTCAATTTGAAGTTGGGGATGAAGTTTTAGCTCATTTGAGAAAAGAGAGATTCCCAAGGGGAATGTACAACAAATTGAAGATGAAAAAGATTGGGCCATGTAAAATTATTAGAAAATTCACAGCCAATGCTTATGAGATTGATCTACCAGACAACGTTGGGATATCACCGATATTCAATGTTGCAGACCTATATCCTTACCAGAGGAACGAAGAAGGAGAGGTAGATGATTAGAAAGAGATTCAGTGGGAAGAGAAATTTCCCACAACAGAAATACCTTAGATGGAGAAAATCATTGAATAGAGGGATGGAAAGAAAACCAGGAGGAAAGCATATCTTGAGTACTTAGTGAAGTGGAAATATCATCCAAGGGAAAATGCATGTTGGGTCATAGAACCTGATATTTTGAAGCATGGAATGACAATGCAGGACCTCATGGACAAGATTCCATGAAATTTTTTAACCAGAGGAGTATGATGCAGGAGAATCACCTTCATAGTCATCAATGCACATGTGGAGGAGAGAAGAATGACATTTCAACAAAGCCAAAAATTCAAATCGAGCATTAACTCAAAATTTATTTGGGTTGTTGAGATATTTTGTTGAGCAAATTTTAAAATCGTAACTTGTTTCTAAAGTCTCTAAGGATTGTAAGAAATCACAGACATGGAGTGTTGACTTTGTCTGATAGTAATTATCAGTTATTGTAATAGGACTAAGTAGGTAATAGTTTTAAGTCTGAATTGATAGATTTTAGGAACAGGACGAGAAAGCTCAGGGAGTCGGTCCTTAGAAAGTTTTCATTTTCATTGTAAGAGTAGATCATGATGGATAGAGTAGAATAGAACAAAGTAGAACAGAATAGCAGGAACACCATGTATTTTTTCATTTTTCAGTAATGAATAGAACAGACGAGAGATTGTCATATATCTGTGTTCATTTACTATTTAAAGAAAAGTGTGTTTTATTCTGTATGATGTTCATATTTTCATTTTCATTTCCTTTTGAGAGTGGAGAGAATGACTATATGATTCTATAATGAAACTGGATAAGTTTCAGTTGTTTTTCTACTGAACCGTGTATGCAAGGTGTGCATTCCCTAGTGCAAGGTGTGCGTTAACTAGATCTCAGAACGATTCAGAGAGGGAGGTTCAGAGAAGAACAAGGAGACTTGATATTCTAGGTGCAAGGAGTGCACAAAAATTAGAGACGACTAAGTTCAAAGAAACAACAAAGAAGAACGTCGGGAGGGCGTGAGGTATTTTATTTTCAAGAAAATACCTTCGAATCTGAGTTATTCGAAATCCTTGAATGCAAGGTGTGCATAGGAGTTCGAATATTTAAGGAGAAAAATCTCAGGAGGGAGTGTGTTTTCATTCACAGAGATCCAGCTGAAGAAGGACTGAAGATTTAGTCCTTGACACTTAAAATATTTCCAAAGTTTGGGAAGAAAAGTCGTAGAAGCTCAGGGGGGAGACCACAATAACCATCATATCTGAACGTAGAGATTCGATAGCCATTGGATCTAGAAGAACATGGAGGAGTTGAATGGACGGTGGAAATACTTCGAGAGGAAGTGTCGATCTTCCGATAGTCGTCAGATCTGTGGAAGTAGCGCGAACCTTAGCACCTTGTGCCAAAAGGAGGATTTTGGAATTTGGCATCTGGTGGAACAAGGGTGAAGTTCCTTTGAACTCATGTGTTGCAAAATCCCGATGACCGTCAGATTTCATGAAAGACACCCATCAAGTAGGGAAGAGATCAAGAGTTGGGACACGTGGTGAGTAGTCAGTGTTTGGGAGAATCACTGAAAGAATCAAGACCCTCCATCATGGAGAGGATAGGTGGCAACAAGATCGGATCGACCGGGGAATTGAACACCGAGTAACTCACGAGGAGAAGAGCGGAGGATTCGCGAGAAGGAAAACCGCGAAATCATCCAAACCATCCCTTAGGAAGAATAAGATGGAGGATCCTGACTGTTGGTTAAGGGGTAGTGGAGATCGTCGATCTAGTGCAAAATAATTTCGGAGTTTCGGTGTTCGGGGAACTGAAGGTGCAGGACCTTTTGGTCTCGCAAGTTGCAAAACCCCAAAGTGAGAAACCCCGATGTGCTCAAGGTTTGACCCTAGGTCACAATACCGGGTCATATGATGATCCACTAAGGGAGGCGTTAAAAGAATGTGGGGTCCTTTTGGAGTTTGAAACTTCAGGAATCAAGAGGTAGGAGAGCATGTTTGCTAGTTTTCCAAACCGTGAACTTCGATATCCCTTTTTGTGTAGACGCGTGGTCGCGGGGTGTGGTGATGTGAGGTAGGAGCTGAGAACCTTAAGCCCCCAATCAGGATTCAGGGATTCAAGTTGCAAAAGAACGGGATGCTTGACTGTAGAAGTCCCGATCTACGAAAAGCGCTTTTTGTTTTAGCGCGAGGTCATGGTGAACGGTCTCATGGACCGAGATTCAAACACATGCTAATCACTGTTAAGCTCTTTTTGACATTCGGTGGTTGAAGAGACAAGGATTTCTCCCTCGAGAAATCTTGAGTCATGAAATGCAAAATGTGCCTTATGGGTAAGGCCGTGGTCATAAGGACAATCACATGAAGGGGGAGCTCATGCTTGATGCTGGAGTCTTCACACGCGAGTTCTAAACAAGGGGACCTGTGGATATGATTTACAGGGTTCTAGTGAGGACCCGAAAGAGTTGTTCCAGCTCAGAGTTAGAGGACGATCCAGTGAACGGGAGGTCACGGACCCCACTAGGGTAGGGGATTTTCATTAGAGATCTTTGAATTTTTTCCATCTTCATGTGTGCATGGAAATATATATACAATTTCATGTAATTCATAAGTGTTCTAAAATGAACCTATATGAGTATTGGAGGATTACCTATGGAATGTTCATAGCTTGCATAATTGATCTATCATGTAGATAACTTTTTCTCAATTTCATGATTTGGATTTTATTATTCCTTATGTTTGGTGCTTCATTGGCCTCATTTTATTGGTATATGGTAAAAACTAATTTTTTAGGTGAAAACCTCATCATTTGCATACATGTGAAAAATGGTGTGATGACAATTATGCCCTAATGTGTGAGGTTAGAAGAAAAAATGTAGAAACAAAATACATCATAGTGTATATTTTAGAAATAAAGGAGTAAAATAGCCTCATTGAGGTGGACCCAACATTGGATAAGGAGATAGGGTCACGTACAAGATAACCAAAACATGATCTGAACATGTTCTAAATTTCTTCAACGAGGTGGTCATACCCATGCTTGTTCTTTAATTCAATCAAGTACAAATTTGAAATTTGATATGTATAACATGATACATCTAATGTCTACAAATAATACATCAAAAAATGAATGGTTCTTCCAGCTTAAATATGTGGCAAATGGATGTGACAATAGTGAGGATACAAAATTGTTGCAAAAGGAATCCCAATAAAAGAGCTTGAAGCATGTTGATATTTCATGATCGAAAAGAAAATAATGATGTCTCACAATTGGAAAGAGAGTTGTACATGTTCACTAGCCTTTAGTTGGATTTAAAATGCTATCATCACAACATATGAATTTTCCATCATGCTATAATAAATTATGGTCAAGCATGGAAGAAACCAATTGATCGAAGACCAATAATGAAAATATCTCCCAGATGTAAGGTGTCCCACCAATGATGATAATAAGTACCAAGGTATCAAGTAAAAATCAATCTAATGCAAAACAATATGTTGAAACCAAACACTAGAAGGGACTATGAAGTTAATAGCTAATAATGAAATTCCTTGTTGCATACAAGAAACACTGCCAATGGGGAGAACAATGTCCAAGGTACTTTGGGCCTCTAATTCAAACTCTATGAGAAAAATGTGTTGATGTTGATATTAGAAGATCCATTGGAGAAAGGGAAATAATAATTCCCTTTAAATAAACACATGGTATGAATAACATTGATATATGTCAACACTAGGACTAGACTCAATGCAATGAGCATAATATGGGTGTTTATTAATACAAGACTTCCTTTTAACAAAGAATATTATGAATGCTAATAGTGGTAGAAATCATAACTCATTAACCAAATGTCATTTTGAACAATATGAGGTGAGGAATACTAAATGTGTATTGGGGGCTATAGAGACGATGCCAAATGTGAGGATGAGTGTGACTCAATGACTTGGAGACAAAATCTCTACAAATGGGAAAATACTCAATGTCAATGCTAAGATGATGAGATGGTGACATACACGAATTAAGACCCAATGGAACTTGTAAGAACATAGGATAAGGTGGAATAATAAAAATTCTCTGAACAAAGGTGACTCTAATAAATACCTAACCTAGAATGGAAAGTCCTTGGGGTGACACAACTTTCGTATAGAGATATAGGCTAAGGAATTAGTCCTGCATTCCATGCCCATTATAACATACCCAATACCCTCTATCCATTTTTGAGAGCACAAGGTACTTATGAACTTTCACAATTTTTCCATTAACTATGCTCTAATACCAAAATATAATTCTCCAACCATCCTATAGGATGACATTTACATGATTCTAACTCTAATACCAAAATGTAACGTACCTATCATGTTGAATACCATTATTACCATTTCCATCTCTGTACATACTCTACTTTTCAAATTTCCTTCAACTTGGGTCATATTTTCAATAAATTACCCACTCTAATACCAAATAATAATATGATTTTTATATCATACAATTATGTGGGCCAAATAACATGAAATATCATACATAACAACATAACATATGACAAGAGACTTCATGGAAAATTATCTTAGGAATTCATGGAACGTTAGCTTAAGTAACTTCGAGACACTAGGTGTCTATTGGTTTAGTTAGTGCATTCCCCGACCACTACTCATCTCCTTGTTCAACGTTTCAAAAATTGATTTGAAACAGTTAAGATTTGGACCTACCACATGGAGGAAAATATGTATCATGTATCAATGAATCACATTTTTTGGATTTTCCTTTCTATAGATTTCATAGTTTGAATGTAATGTAAATCTATGAAGTTCATTTCTTGATAATCCAAATTGGATTTTCTTATTTACTATACTTGTTAAGTTTTACTTTTTATTAATGTTGAAATTTAAAATTTAATTTTAATGTTTTTACCTATTTTGAATTTTTTTTTATTTGTGGTTGTGAAGAGGACGCCAACAAAATTGACGTGGAATAAAGTTACCAATGGAAAAATTTTGGGGTTTAGAAAACCGCCTATCCATCATTTTCTACTTATAGATGTATGCTATAAACCAATTCTTATATATACCTAATATTACACACACACACACACACACACACACACCATGTTCATGATGATGATTTGGTTTAGCTAACATTAACAAAGGTAAGGAATTACTTGGTTTGATTTAGAATTTTATTTATGTGTTTCAAAAGCTTTAAGATAAACATTCCTATATCACAATAGTTTTGATGAGTTAAAATATTTAGAAGGTCCATATTATAACAAATATTTAGAAATTGATATGTAATGTGGGTGCACACATGAAATTATAAGAGAAAGTGTTTTTCAACTTCAACCATCTTAGTGTCACAAAGATAACAAATTATTTTGACCCACGACATTTTAGGAATTGTCCAATACCTTATTTCACTATGGAGCTCTTGATAGTTTGTTCTTATTTTAGCAATGTTGGCTTTCTTCTTTACGCTAGTCAAAATAGAGAGATACTTTTGATCTTAGGAACGTGGTTGGTCTTCAACCCAAAGTACAGTAAGGGACATAAGTGTGGTGAGAAGAAATTATTCTACATATATTGTGAAGAGGAAGAAGAAGAAGAAGAAGAACAAGACCAAGAACCATCTCATGATGAAAACGTAGAAGCAATTTCGTCTGAAGAGTTGACTCCCACGATATCGTGTAATGCATTGGATGGAATTAGCACTCCTCAAATCCTCAAGATTGAAGGATATATCAAAAATAAAAATGTAATAGTCCTAATTGATTCTGGTAGTACTCATAATTTCATTCATTATAAATTAGCCAAAGTTCTCAATTGCTTTGTATATCCATCACCAGAGTTTCAAGTAATGATTGCAGATGGAGGAACTATCAATTTCTTAGGAAAATGCAACAAGATCAATCTTACTATGGGAGAATATGTAATGAATAGTCCAATGCTTTTTATACCCAAGTGTGGTGTTGATGTTGTACTAGGAATCCAATGGTTACAATCATTATTAACAATGGATTTTAATTTTCAAGAACTTTTCATGAAATTTTCATTGGAAGGAAAATAAATTGAGTTAAGAGGTATCACAGGGAAACCTGGTAAGGTTATAAGCTCTAATGGCATGACGAAATTATTGAAAAAGGGGCATCAAGGTGTTCTTGCACAACTATGCTCACTAGATGTTCAAACATCTAAGCCATCTATTCCTCTAGATCTCCAAGGGATCATTGATAAGAATTCCAAAGTATTTGAAGATATTCGCAAAGGTATTCCACCCACTCGAAATCATGATCATGATATTCACCTAATTCCTGGGAGTGTTCCTCCTAACATCAGGCCATAAAGATACCCGTATGCATAGAAGAGTGAAATTGAGCACATAGTTGAATAAATGTTAGAGGCTGGCATTATTAGACCTAGCCAAAGTTCTTACTTTGCACTGGTGGTAATGGTATTCAAGAAATATGGCTCATGGCGTATGTGTCCAGATTCTAGAGAGCTCAACAAGATCACTATTAAAGATAAGTTTCCCATTCCCGTCATTGATGAATTTTTAGATGAACTACATGGAGCAATCTATTTCACAAAGTTGGATCTTCGTTCAGGGTATCATCAGATTAGAATGAAGGAACAAGATATCCCAAAAACAACATTCTGAACTCATGAAGGCCATTATGAATTTTTGGTCATGCCTTTTAGCCTTACAAATGCACCTTCCACATTCCAAGGGTTGATGAATTCCATTTTCAATCCCTTCCTTCGAAAATTTGTGTTAGTATTTTTTGATGATATACTAATCTATAGCAAGTCTTGGGAGGATCATGTGCGACATGTTGACAGGGTGCTACAACTACTAAAGGAGCAACAAATATATGCCAAAATGTCCAAATGTTTCTTTGGAGTGAAGGAGGTAGAGTATTTGGGTCATATTGTATCTCATGAAGGTGTCAAGGTAGACCCTAACAAGATTAAGGCCATGATGGACTGGCCGATTCCCAAAACATTGGAGAATCTTAGAGGACTTTTCATTTTGACAGGTTACTACCGCAAGTTTGTTCGACACAATGGAAGAATAGCAACACCTTTAATGACACTAACTAAGAAGTATGAATTTTCATGGACTCCAGAGGCAACTAAAGCTTTTGAACAACCCTAAGAGGTGATGTGAAAAGCTCCTATCTTGACCACTCCAGACTTCACAAAAACCTTTATTGTGGAATGTGATGCCTCGGGAAATGGAATTGGTGTTGTCCTAATGTAAGAAGGAAGGCCCCTGGCTTTTGAAAGTCGACCACTCAAGGGAAAGGACTTACACAAACCC
>ML795733.1:709825-729529 GCA_009831015.1 Picea engelmannii | reverse complement strand
AGAGAGAGAGAGAGAGAGAGAGAGAGAGAGAGAGAGAGAGTAATTATTGTATAGTGTATCTATATACTATATAATAATTATATATGTGTGTTTTATACACACATGTCTGTGTGTGTTAGTATGTGTGATATGTATGTATAAATAATTATGTATTATGTTATGGTATTTCATGTGTTTTGTAGTTATTATTTATGTTTTGTATAAATATATTGATGATGACAATGATGATCAACGCCCATTGAGACCAATTGGTATATCAAACCTTAATAAGGTAAGAGATTGCTTCAATTTATTTAAAATTGTATTTCTATGCTCAAAAGTCATTGAGAGAAGCATTCCAAGATCACCATAGTTTTGATTACTTAGGAGGTTAGTAAGGTCGGTAATGTGGAAGATATTTTTAAATTGGGATCTAATATTAGTATAGGAAGGAAAATCCAAGAGGAAGTGTTTTTCATCTTCTACCTGGTCATTGTCACAAAGGTCAGAGATTCTCCCATCCCATGGTGTTTTGGGAGTTTTCTAATGGCCAGTTTCACTCTGTAGCCCATGAGAGTTTTGTTCTTATTTTAGTAATGTTGATTTTCTTCTTTGCACTTTTCAAAATTGAGAGGTAATTTTGATATTCTAAATTATGGTTGACCACCTCCTTGTAGTATCTTAATTTCCTTTTATCCACTAATTCCTTATCACACCACATATTCTCCTTAAATTTAGAAGTGATAATATTTGTAATATTATCGATATTCTGCATGATAGATTCTTCTTGTATTCCCCAATGATTTAGCCACAATTTGACATCTTTATGCCATTCCTACTTTAGTTGTTGGTGGTTTTGACTAGTGTTTGAAGAAGTTTTTGGGAGCCTCTTGTCATCCATGTTGTTTATCATATTATTTTGCATTAGGTATCTAATCATAAAAATGCTCTCAGTGGGGGAAAGGTTTGGTTCTATCAAGAGGATAGGATAGGGTGTGTTTCCCTTAATTTTGAGATTACAAGTTATCAAATTATTTTGGATCTGTTCTATCTTTCTCCAAGATTCTCTAGATATATTGCAACCCCACATCCTTATAAGATAACTGAGTGACAAGAATGTGAAAGAGGAGTATTTTTTTTATCCCAAATCTAAAGGCCTACTGATTTACAATTGTTTCTGGGCCCATAATAAGATTTCCACCCTTCATTTATCCTTTTTTCAAAGCTATAGTTCCAATTGAGCTTGTGGTGGATATTGATTCCAATATAATTGTATGAATGCACTTCATCCAAGCTATTGTTGTCATAAACAAAAGTATCGTAAGTGATCCTTTTTTATTTAATTATCATAATCTTTGTTTTGTTAGTGTTCATAGTCATGCCCATGCTAGAGAAGAAGTCCTTGAGGGTTATTACTTTATTACCTAGGTCATAGGGAATATTCACCATAAGAACAGTATCATCAGCATAAAGAAGGAGGATGATGACTATAATATCAAGATTTGGGCCATCATAGCCTACATCCTCCAAAACATCTTCTAATTTGTCAATATAGATGTTGAAAAGAATAGGGGATAGAGGACAACCTTGCTTGAATCCTATATGACAATTAGTTTCTTCCTACTATCCCTCAATGTTCCTAAACTTGGAAAACAATTTCTCATATAGAGTTACTTCAACAACTCTTAACTCGAAAGGGACTTTAATATCTTCTAACCCATTCCCGAGGTTAGTCTTGGGAACAATGTCAAAATATTTTCTAAAATCAATGAAACAACAAAGGATATCGATTTTATCATTATGACACTCCTCTGCAATGATCCTAAATGTAATAAGGTGGTCCATAGCATCTAAACATAGTCTGGCCTCTAAATATTTTTCCATGGATTTTTAGCCATGTGTCAATCGTTTTTTCCAAAATAATTATGTATAGCTTAGATAAAATGGGGCTAATCATAATGGTCCTGTAATTAGATGGATTTCCTTTATCCCCACTTATAAAAACAAGTACAATGAGGCTTTGAGTTCAAGGTTTAGTCAAGACTTGTTGGATAGCTAAATTGAAGAGATTATGTTTGTGAGGGATGAGGGCATGTCCTCCAATTTTTAATATTTCATGTTAGTAACCTTCGATGTCCTTATCTTGTCCTTTTGAGAGTCATTAACCCCAAAATTAATATGCTCTATAGAAAAAAATCATCCTTAGTAGAGATGTTTGGCATGCTTTCCATGCTGCTAGGAGATTCATACATATTTTTAAGGTATAAATTCCAGTCCTTCAAGGTGTATAGTTTATGAGATACCTGCACAGAAGATCTAGCTAACAATGAAGCATACACAACTTGTAATGGTGGATGAAGAGACAAGACAAAAATTAGAGAAAATAATGAAAATAATTTCTATTGTTTGACTAAGAGAATGTTACAATACAAGTGATATACTCTATATGACACAACTAACTCACCATAGTATCCAAAAGGGGTTTTTAAATAAGTTATTGAGGAGGAAAAAGGGGATTTAAGTCCTGCAAGCAGGGAAAGGGATGTAACATATTCCAATGAGTCATCATAGACATGTATAGTTGTTAAGCCCTAGACAAATCCCCATGATATGTATAAAACCCCTTATTATTCCCTAGATATTGAATTATTACATTTTTAGTAGGTCAGCTAGAATCCTTCTTTGCACCCTTTCATTATAATTGTAACCTTCTGTCTCATATATATATATATATATATATATATATATATATATATATATATCAAAGAGATCTAGTATTAGGATCATCTTATCTCATCTCATATTGTGTTTTGAATTTTATATACTATAAAGGAGGGTTCTGCCTCAAAGTGGACTGAATTTTATTGGTTTCTTATCATTTTTAAGGCATTGGATCATAACATTTGGTATCAGAGCTCATTGATACTAGGGTTTTTCTTCTCCAATAAAATCATTGTAGAATTTTCTCTATAACATTTTTTATGAGAATATTTAGACAATGAAAATTAAATTTTATTCAGAGGAAATATCAAGGTAGTTGTGGTAAAAATTCCAGCTTATGGTTTGTCATAATTTTGGATATACTCCCTGTGGAAGGTAGGGTATCTGACTAGTCCTATTAACTAGTCTCAAACAGGTGTTCCGGGTAAAATAGTTAGATATTATTTATAAAGGATACAAATTGATTGAGACTAGTTGCATTGTATATGATACAGTTTTTAGTATTTCTATTACAATTTTCAGAATCATATATCAAATTTTGTGCGTGTGGTACTCTGTACAATTTCCCCCTCCTAGAAAGGACAAGAATTAACAAGGTATGGGGAAGTTACCATAACTTCCACTTGGCACATCCAATTTTAATAATAAATTTGTAATTGAAGAGAGCACATATCAAAGGACTACAAAATAAAATTATGAACTCAGAAGAGCTAAAAGTTTAGAGATACACTAGAAGGAAGGTCAGCCAGGAGTATAGGCTCCAAATTAAGGCTTTAAAAGGAACATAACTTACAATTGGCATAACTGATTTTTGGAATATATTTTTCTCGTGATTCAAAATTTTTGATAAATATATAATAGAGGAGTATTATTATTATTACTCCATATGGGTCCCAAAAAGGTGAAAAAACATTTCAACCTACAAAAGTCTCATCTCTGACTCAAGAAGAAAATGAGGACATACATAACAGGTTGCCCAAATTGGAGAAACAAATTAAGGATGTGAGTGAAAAGTCTAATAATTGGGTAAAATAACAAATAAAAATTAAAGTAATGTAAGGGAACATGGATGGAATGAAAAACAAGATGGAGGGTATGGAAAACAAGATGGATGATTTGGAAAATAAGATGGAAGAAAATAAGAATGACATAAAAAAATAAATACAAAATTCCATGAAGGAAATGAAAAATATGTCTTCCATGATATTTCAAGCTCTAGACGAGAGATTCCCTAAAGGAGATATCAAAACGGAAGGGACTCATGAAAAGAAAGGTAGTACTCATCTTGAACAAATTTCCAATAATAAGCCATTCTCAACTAGTGAATATAACTATAATAATGGAGTTAATTATGGTGGAGGTCCTAATTTCAACTTTCATAAAATTGAATTAAAGATTTTTTATGGTACAAAGGTCTTTACTTGGGTGAATCAAATAGAGAAATATTTTGAACTACATAATATTATGGATGATAAGAAAATGATTCACATAGAAACCTTGAAATTTGAGATAAAACCATATCAATGGTATCAATGGATGGTGAAAAGGAAGCCCCCTTTACATCACTACACTTGGGGTTTATTTACAAGAAACTTAGAATCACAATATGGGAAAGTTTGGGAACAATACTACTTGAGTCAATTGACAAGAATCAAGCACTTAGGTGATATTGAATATTATAATTCATAATTCTAGGTATTGGCCACAAGGGTGGATAACATAAGTGATGAACACTTGTTGGAAGATTACATGGGTGGATTAAAATAAGACATTAAACATGAGATTCTCTTAAGACAACCTACAAGTATTGTGGAAGCTATGAAAAATGTTCATCATATTCATGACAAAAATAAGGCTACACACAAGTATAGCCTCAGAGGAAGATATCATTTTGGGGGTCATAAGACAACAATACCTCAACCAACAAGGTTGACACCTCAGCAAATGGATGAAAGAAGAGTAAATGAACTATGTTTCAATTGTGATAACAAGTATAGTAAAGGGAAAAAATTCAATGAGAAGAAATTATTCTACACAGACTGTGAAGAGGAAGTAATGTACCTAAACCAATAAGGTTGACACCTCAACAAATGGATGAAAGAAGAGGAAAAGGACTATGTTTCAATCATGAAAACAAGTACAGTAAGGGGAATAAATGTGATGAGAATGATCCAGATGGATCTTGGTGGCCATCCACCTTTTTCACTGAATCAACATTTTGAGCCTGTGGTTTTTATAAACCATGACATTCATCCTTTTGGTGGAGAATGGAATGTAATGTCATATTCACTTTTTAATTACAAACATCATGTAATGGTATTATGTATAGCGTTAATGCACCAAATCCCATTAGAAATCTGTAGTTAAGTGCACTTGGGCTAGAGTAGTACTGGGATGGGTGATCGCCTGGGAAGTCCTAGTATTTTACATGCCTATGGAATTTTATAAATTTATTCCAATTTATCCCACATGCATCATGGGATTTGTTCTCCTCTCACTCTCTCATATATAATTGAGGTGAAGGAGGCCCTTTAAGCATGAAATGGAGTGTGATGTAAAGATTCTTGTAAATGAAGCATAAGCAACATCTCTTTCATTTTAGAGACAAGCTACCCCATTTTTCCAGTTTGTGTTCTACAATGGTTTTCTATCTTATTCAGTAATAGAAGTTGGGTTTCACTATATTTTTGTGTATTTCATTGTTATATCTTGGTTATATTTCTTCCTTCATGTTGTTCTCAAAATAATCTAGATCAAAGAAGAAATTATTCTACATAGATTATGAAGAGGAAGAAGATCAATAATTGGAACTGTCACAAGACCCAAATCTAGAAGAGACTACTACAACAATATCTTGTCCTGCATTGGCCGACATCGTGTTGGCAGAGAGTATATAATTATCATTTTTATAAAGCTGCCTACATAGGGTCTATGAAAGTTTACTACTCTTCATAAGCGTTTCTCTAAATGACAGTTGTAAATCGTCGCATTTTACCTATCATCTATTCATGCATTCGTTTTCATGAACGAAAGCATGAAAACTCGCTACTATTGTTATCATTTTGTTTTAAAAATTTCATTGAAAGCATATCGTTTATTACAGAATTACGATTTCTTGCTATGAAAATGTTTTTCTCATTGTTTATGATCTTTTTGATTATAAGAGTGCCTAAGAAACTTATGGTTGTTTGAATGAAAGACCCCCATCAATTGGTATTTGATTTTTGTATCGATTTTGGTTTGATGTTTGACCATACTTCTTTCATGAAACCTTTGGTTATTCAATTTTTGTAAATCACCTATCTTTGCAATCAGAATTTGATGCATGAACTATGTTTTCAAGTACTCTATGTACCCAATTCCAAGGTGGCATACGACGTACAACATGCCATCAGTCCTTAGCATGGTCTTGGGCTTCAAGAATTTGCTCACACACATTGTGATTAACACCTCTGCCCATCATTTGAATCATCACAACTTGCATTGATAAGGCTCAGGGTTATGACTCTGTGGCCTTTTTCCAAACCCTACCTGTGTATCCTGTGTTAATAACCCATCCATTCGGCATGGCTTCAGTAGCAAAGGTCGAACCGAACAACGTCCAGACCCTACTTTCCTATGATAATGCTAGGGAGGATTTGGAAAGGAATGGTTGGTGTTTGTTCATCGAAAAATTTCTAGGTTTTAACCTCCAGGTTGCCCAAGAGTTTTCCTTAACCTTTGATGGTTGTAGGGAAAAAATCAGTGATGTGCAGTTAGAAGTGACAGAAGAGTTCTTAAGCCAAGCCATGGGATTACCAGCAGTTGGTCAGAAATGGTTCAAGAATGCGGAAATGGAGGGGTTCCCTTGGACGTTACTATTTACCTCACGAAAAATAGCCAGTTGTGATCGAGGTATTCCGATTTCATTCTTGAAACCTAGATGGCATGATTTACTTGTTGTAGTGAAGGAATTCATCACTTGTGAGGGTCGATTCAGACTAGTTTTCCTATATCATCTACACCTCCTTATGAGTTTTATTGGTTTTCCATTGAATATGCCTTACTACCTACTCAGAAGTCTGTATAAAATGGGTAAACGGTTTAGGAAAAAGAAGTCTAATTCAAGTTTATTTGATCATGGTTTGATTAAAATCATCCTCATGCACTAGTTACAATCACAAAATGATTGTTGGGATGCGTTCATTACAAGAAATGGTTTTGGCAACAATGAGTTGGGACAGGTAGATAAGCTGGTCATTGTGGAAACCCTTGTGAACCTTACGGCCTCTTCTCCACCGCTCCAAGCCTGCGATTTTTCCCCTAATAACGAAACCTTGAGATACCCTAATTTCATTCAACAAGAGAATCGACCGATTACACATCCAAAGAATTGCACTAAAACTATTAAGAAACCTACAGGAAGGAAGACAAAGGGCAATGCTGATGTCAATTTCAAGAACAAAAGGGTTGGTCATTTAATTTCTCGATGTGCTTGAAATAAAATGAAACCCCGTGTAGACACAATCAACACAATTGAAGTGAGTGAAGACTCAGACTCATAAATTGAAAAATTCTTGGCTGAAGAGGACTCTATGTCATTCGGGCTATACCTTGACCGACCCTACGACTATGTTAACAATCTTCTTCCTTGTCTAAAGGACAACCCAGAATTTCCTAGCATCCAACTCTATGATAATCCTACCATTCGCATGGAGGATTCTCCGATCCATAATGTTGTTAGTGCTAATGAAAATTCCTTGTAGTCACAGTGTGATGAGTGCCAATCATGGATCGACAGGTACTATACTGATGTTCCACTGCTACAGTCACGACTCAAGTCTTTAAGAGACCAAGTCTATATGTTGACAAATGAAAACAACAGACTTGAATCCATTATACAAGGGAAGGAGAAACAATTGAAAACTACAGGTCGTGTCATTTTCAAAAATGTAGAGGCAACAACAGCGATCGTAAATTCCAAAACTTCTTGATACGTTTTGATTCCATGATTTGAGGTATGATGTTTTTAATTTTTAGCATGATTGTGTCACTCCTAAGTTAGGATATTTGATTTGATTGAATAAACCATTTTTTATTTTTTTTAAGAATAGTTTGTTTTGTTTATTTAATGAAATATGATTGCATTTGCTATTATAACTAGCTACAGAATCGCAAGATTCTGTAGCCAGTTAAGAAAATTCGAGTTGTTTGATTTGATAATGGAAAACATATCTGAAATCTTCTCATTTTCATTTGTTTTCAGGATGATTAAGGAGCCCATGATTTCCAAGAAGATATGAGGCACTTTTTGAGATCTCCCAGCCATATCAACTTTGTATTTTGAGTAAATAGATTAGATTGTTGGTAGTTTTTGATATTCAGTGAAATCAGGGTGGTTGCATCCCCCATTATTTTTTGAAATCAACTTGATCTTATCAACATGAAACAGTTATGTTTCCTGAAACCTATATATACATATTATTTTACAAACATTGGATCATCTCAGCCTGGGGCAAGAGTATGGGCATTTTTATCACAAACTTGAATGGAATATGATGCATGTTACAACTTTAGCTTTTCTGTATGATGTTTTCATTCAAGTTATGTTTATTTCAATTTGATAATACATTATGATTTCTTTTTTCGGCATAGTTTATTGCGAGTTGATATAATTCGATTTATATATGCTATCCATATTTCCTATTTCAGAACAAAACACACAGTGATCATCTATCCAATTTAAATTAGTAGATTCATCTCTAATTTATGTTGAATGTCTGCATACAAGTTCTTACATAAAGATTTATCTCTTCGTAGCAATTTGCAAATCATATGATTACTGTAACCATATCTATTCAATGTGCTGTTGTTATAATTCAATCTCCAGCATTATCATTCCTCATTTATTAGGGGCAGTCCCGAGATCTGTAGTAGGTTTACTTCATCAGGTAAAGTTGGTTGGATATTCAACAACTAACAAACATTGGATATAGTAATAGGTTAGCCTATTATTTGATTTCGCTATTTTTCTGAATATAGAAGTTGTCTCTATATAAAACATTTTCTGCTATCTGTTATTTTCTGTTTAATTAGGAAGTTTAATGTGTGATGTCATGAATGTATACATTTAAGAAAAGAAAGCCAAAAAATTAGATAGTGTTTTTACTTTTTTTATTATTATCGCTAAAAGTAATCGATCCACATTTGTTTTTTACGAGTTTAGATTAAAACTCGTGTTTTGTATAGATTGTATATAGAATTATCATACATACAATATTTAATTTGTGCATATATATTTACTTAGATGTACGTTGTTGTCCTAACTCAAAAGAACACATAAAATAATGAAGTCCCAATTGCCTTTATGAGCTCAGCCTTCAAGGGGGTAGAACTTAATTACCTAGCAGTAGATCAACAAGCCTATGCTGTTTTTAAAGAAGTAAAATGCATTTGGTCTTATCTGTTGAAATCTAGGACAAACAAAATTGTCCCTTACCCGACTGTCAGAAATTTGTTAGTACAGAAAGAACTAGGCGAAAAAAGGGCAAACTGGGTCACATCCTTACAAGAATATGACATAGAAATCACCCCAGCACAGATTGTAAGAGGCCAAGGTTTATGCAAGTTGGTCGTTGATTCAGCTGTAGGACAACAAAATGAAACTGATATGTTAAATCCAGATCAACACTATCAAAATCAAATCTACTGTGCACAAAACCCTGTTAGTTCCTGGTACGATGACATCAAATTTTGTCTTAAACACGGATCAACTCCTCGTCACCTGGATCCCCAAAAAAGGAGAGCACTAAGATTAAAATCTTCTTCTTTTCAGTTGATTAATGGTATTCTATTTTGCCAAAATTTTGATGGAATACTTATGTGCTTCCTTGAAAAAGATGAAGCAGAAAAAGTCTTATTGGAATTACATGCAGGGGAAGCTGGTGGGCATTTTGGTGGAGACACCATTTCCCATAAAGTATTAAGAGCGGGTTATTACTGGCCTACCCTTTTTAAAGACGCTCATGCCTTATGTCACAAGTGTGTGATTTGTCAAAAGGCATCTGGATGGATACAGAAACCAACATTCCCTTTGCAACCAATTTCGGTAGACTCCCCTTTTCAGCAGTGGGGTCTGGATATTATAGGCCCAATCAATCTATCATCCTCATAGCAGCATAAATACATCATAACAACCATAGATTATTTCACCAGGTGGTCCGAGGATACCCCATTAAAAGCTGTAAATACCAGCCAGGTAATATCCTTCTTGAATTCAAATATTATCACTCGTTTCGGTATCCCTGAATGCCTGGTATTTGACAATGCTTCTTATTTTTCGTCTCTTGAAATGAGTGATTTCGCTCTTGAAAAAGGAATTAAATTAAAGTACTCTACCAGCTATTACCCCTAAGGCAATGGTTTGGCAGAATTAACTAATAAAAATATGATCAAAATTATCAAGAGAACGGTCTCTGAAAACCATAAAAATTGGCATAACGCTCTGTTAAATGCAATCTGGGTTAATAGAGTAACTCCTAAAACTGTTGTGGGTAACTCACCTTTCTTTCTCATTTACGGCAGGGAAGTGATTCTTCCACCGCATGTCCTTCTTCCATCTCTGCAGTTATTGTAGAAGGTACATGAAGAAGAATGTCCCCCCTTGGAGAATCGAATTAATGCTTTGTTAAAGTTAGAGGAAGTGAGGGCTCAAGCAAAACGAAAATTGGATCATCATCAACTCATTGTTAAAAACTGGTTTGATTTCAATTCTACCTCTGACAAAAATTTTGAGGTAGGTGACCTTGTCCTAAAATGGGACAAACCTCATGAGGGAAAAGGAGAGCATACTAAGTTTCAAAACTTATGGTTGGGGCCATTTTTAATTGCGGAGAAACTAGGTCCCAGTTCCTTTCGCTTACAAAATTTAGAGGGACAACCAGACACCTTCCCGGTGAATGATCAATCTCTAAAAAAGTACTTTGCTTGATGACGCTCCCATACACCCTTTGTAAATCTTTTCTATTTTGTTTTATTTGTTGTGTGTTTTTCCTTTTCTGGTTTGTTTTGATTTTTGCTTATCGGTCTTTCTTTTGAAACACATATGCATGCACCACGGGCTAGCTCAGACAAAGATAACATAAAAAATTCCCCTCGAAAATGACTGTTGAAATTTGTTAAAACATCAATTGTTGTATTTCTCTGAATTTGCAGCCCTGTTGAAGATAACTTGTTTTTTGAAAAGTGTTTCTTGATTTCAATCTACAACTGAAGGTATTCACGACCATCTATAAAAATCCTTTTTACGTTGTCCCTGTTCTTTAAGAGAACAACTCAATGATGTCTCCCTGCTCTTGAAAGTCGGTTTTATTAATAAACTATTTATAGATATTGATGAAGGACAGCTAAAAAAAAATGTCAAGGTCTATGACATACTAAGATGTGTTAAAAAGCAAGAATTTTCAGCATCACCCCGCTCTATTGAATATCTTTAAAAACCAATATAAATTTTCAGAGAGCTATGGGAAGTGCTTGTAAACCCACTAGGACACTGAACAAGTCTACTGGCAGTGGGTAAATACATGCATGATGCCAAGATAACTTCGCCGGGGTACTGAACAGGCCTACTGGTAGCAAAGTAATGTCAGGTAAAAGAAAATTCTCAGATGTGGATTCTATTTTGACCTTAAACATCCTTCGTTCTGATCTAGAATTTCTTGACAAGATACAGATATCAGAGTGGGTTAATTGACATCCCTGTCGAGGCTATGGATGCCTGCTAGCAACAGTGACCCTATCAATAGTATTGAATATTTTAACTTTAACATCGTGGCTCTCTTTTGTTAAGATTGTCATCAGTTTTCATCTCTTTAAAAATAACAGTTGTTTGAAACTGGAATGCATTATAATTATTTGCGATGCTCAGACATCTTTTCGGTTGTTTTCGATTCGAAGTTTTTTCTGATCATTCTAATCTGAACTCATTCATTTGGCAGATATAACTGCTCCTCCCATCATGTCGCCATTGTTGGTAGTGAGTATATAATTATCATTTTTATAAAGCTGCCTACATAGGGTCTATGAAATTTTACTACTCTTCATAAGCGTTTCTCTAAACGATAGTTGTAAATCGTCGCATTTTACCTATCATCTATTCATGCATTCATTTTCATGCTTTCATGACCGAAAGCATGAAAACTCACAACTATTGTTATCATTCTATTTTAAAAAATTCATTGAAAGCATATCGTTTATTACAGAACTACGATTTCTTACTATGAACATGTTGCCCTCATTGTTTATGATCTTTTCGATTCTAAGAGTGACTAAGAAACTTATGGTTGTTTGAATGAAAGATCCCCATCAATTGGTATTTGATTTTTGTATCGATTTTGGTTTGATGTTTGACCATACTTCTTTCATGAAACCTTTGGCTATTCAATTTTTGTAAATCACCTATCTTTGCAATCAGACTTTGATGTGCGCACTATGTTTTCAAGTACTCTATGTACCCAATGCCAAGGTGGCATATGACCTACATCATGCTATCACTCCTTAGCATGGTCTCGGGCTTCACGAATTTGCTCACATGCATTGTGATTAACACCTTTGCCCACCGTTTGAATCATCACAACTTGCATTGACAAGGCTCGGGGTTATGATTCTGTGGCCTTTTTCCAAACCCTACCTGTGTATCCTGTGTTAATAACCCATCCATTCGACATGGCTCCAATATTAAGGTTCGAACCGAATGACGTCCAGACCCTAATTTCGTATGATAACGCTAGGGAGGATTTGGAAAGGAATGGTTGGCGTTTGTTCATCGAAAAATTTCAAGGTTTTAATCTCCAGGTCACCCAAGAGTTTTCCTTAACCTTTGATGGTTGTAGGGAAAAGATTGGTGATCTGCAATTAGAAGTGACAGAAGAGTTCTTAAGCCAAGCCACGGGATTTCCAGCAGTTGGTCAAAAATGGTTCAAGAATGCGAAAGTGGAGGAGGTCCCTTGGACGTTACTGTTTACCTCACGAAAAATAGCCAACTGTGATCGAGGTATGCTGATTTCATTCTTGAAACCTAGATGGAATGATTTACTTGTTGTAGTGAATCAATTCATCACTTGTGAGGGTCGATTCCGACTAGTTTTCCTATATCATATATGCCTCCTTATGAGTTTTATTGGTTTTCCATTGAATATGCCTTACTACCTGTTCAGAAGTCTGTATAAAATGGGTAAACAGTTTAGGAAACAGAGGTCTGATTCAAGTTTATTTCATCATGGTTTGATTAAAATCATCCTCATGCACCAGTTACAATCACAAAATGATTCTTGGGATGCGTTAATTACACGAAATGGTTTTGGAAACAATGAGTTGGGACAGGTAGATAAGTTGGTCATTATGGAAACCCTTGTGAACCCTATGGCCTCTTCTCCACTGCTCCAAGCCTATGAATTTTTCCCTAATAACGAACCCTTGAGCTACCCTAATGTCATTCAACAAGACAATCAACCGGTTACACATCCAAAGAATTTCACTAAAACTGTTAAGAAACCTACAGGAAGGAAGCCAAAGGGCAGTGTTGATGTCAATTTCAAGAACAAAAGGTCGAGTTGTTTAATTTCTCGACGTGCTCGAAATAAAAAGAAACCCCGTGCAGAAACAATCAACACGATTGAAGTGAGTGAAGACTCAGACTCAGAAATTGAAAAATTCTTGGTTGAAGAGGACCCCATGTCATTCGAGCTATACCCTGACCTACCTTATGACTATGTTAACAATCTCCCTCCTTGTCTAAAGGACAACCCAAAATTTCCTGGAATCCAACTCTGTGATAAGCCTACCATTCGCATGGAGGATTCTCCGATCCATAATGTTGTTAGTGCTAATGCAAATTCCTTACAGTCACAATGTGATGAGTGTTGATCGTGGATTGACAGGTACTATACTGATGTTCCACTTCTACAGTCACGACTCAAGTCTTTAAGAGACCAAGTCGATATGTTGACAAATGAAAACAACAGACTTGAATCCATTATCCAAGGGAAGGAGAAACAATTGAAAAATACAGGTCGTGTCATTTTCAAAAATGTAGAGGCAACAACAACTATCGTAAATTCCAAAATTTCTTGATATGTTTTGATTCCATGATTTGAGGTATGATGTTTTTAATTTTTAGCATGATTGTGTCACACTTAAGTTAGGATATTCGATTTGATTGAATAAACCATTTTTTATTTTTTTTAAGAATAGTTTGTTTTGTTTATTTAATAAAATATGATTGCATTTGCTATTATAACTAGCTATAGAATCGCAAGATTTTGTAGCTAGTTAAGAAAATTCGAGTTGTTTGATTTGATAATTGAAAACATATATGAAATCTTCTCATTTTCATTTGTTTTCAGGATGATTAAGGAGCCCATGATTTCCAAGAAGATATGAGGCACTTTTTGAGATCTCCCATCCATATCAACTTTGTATTTTGAGTAAATAGATTAGACTGTTGGTAGTTTTTGATATTCAGTGAAATCAGGGTGGTTGCATCCCCCATTATTTTTTGAAATCAACTTGATCTTATCAACAGGAAATAGTTATGTTTTCTGAAACCTATATAAACATATTATTTTACAAAAATTGGATCATCTCAGCCTGGGGCAAGAGTATGGAAGTTTTTATCATAGACTTGAATGGAATATGAAGCACATTACAGCTTTAGCTTTTCTGTATGATGTTTTCATTCAAGTTATGTTTATTTCAATTTGATAATAGATTATGATTGCTTTTGTCAGCATAGTTTATTGTGAGCTGATATCATTCGATTTATATATGTTGTCCATATTTCCTGTTTCAGAACAAAACACACAGTGATCATCTATCCAATTTAAATTAGTAGATTCATCTCTAATTTATGTTGAATGTCTGCATGCAAGTTCTTACAGAAAGATTTATCTCGTCGTAGAAATTTGCAAATCATATGATTACTGTAACCATATCTATCCAATGTTATGTTGTTATAATTCAATCTCCAGCATTATCGTTCCTCATTTATTAGGGGCAATCCTAAGGTTTGTAGCAGGTTTACTTCATCAGATAAAGGTGTTTGGATATTCAACAATGAACATACATTGGATACAGTAACAGGTTAGCTTGTTATTTGATTTCGCTAGTTTCCTGAATATAGAAGTTGTCTCTATATAAAACATTTTCTGCTATCTGTTATTTCTATTTAATTAGGAAGTTTAATGTGTGATGTCATGAATGTATACATTTAAGAAAACAAAACCAAAAAATTAGATAGTGTTTTTACTTGCTTTATTATTATCACTAAAAGTAATCTATCCACATTTGATTTTTACGAGTTTAGATTAAAACTCATGTTTTGTATAGATTGTATATAGAATTATCATACATACAATATTTAATTTGTGCATATATATTTACTTAGATGTACATATAGTTTTTAGTAGTTGTTATCTATTAGATCATTGTTTTTCCTTTAGTTATTTTTTCACTTGCTTTAGGACTTAGATCGGCCAACGGAGGCGCTAAATCCGTCGGAGTGAATTAATCCAAACAGCTTGGGTTAATTAGACAACCTCGGACTGGATTCACTCCTCCAATTGACGAGCAGTCAATTTTGCCCGTCAACACATCGTTACTCCACAAAACCTCAAGATACAAGGATACATCAAAAAGAAAAAGGTAATAGTATTGATTGATTCAGGTAGCACCCATAATTTCATCAATTACAAATTACAAAAAGATCTCAATTGCTTTGTATATCCTACACCAGAGTTTCAAGTAATGATTGCAAATGGAGGTACCATAAATTGTTCAAGGAAATGCCATAGTATTAAGCTCAACATGTTGGAGTATTTTCTATATAGCCCCATGATTTCCATCCAAATGGGGGGTTTTGATGTTGTATTAGGGGTCCAATGGTTGCAACCACTGAGAATAGTGGCCTTTTATTTTCAAAATATTTTTATGAGATTTTCCTCAAATGGTAAGGAAATTGAGCTTAGAGGTATCCGATGGAAACCCTCTAAAGTGATAAGCTCTAATAGCATGGAAAAATTACTCAAAAAGGGACACCATGGTCTAACTGCACAATTGTGCTCACTTGATGTTCAAACATCTATAGCTTCGACACCATCATATCTCCAAATAATTATCAACAATCATTCCAAGGTATTTGGTGAAATTCCTAAGGGTCTTCCACCTACTCGAGATCATCACCATGCTATTGATTTGCAACCAGGAAGTGTACCAAATAACATTATTCCTTACAGGTATCCATATGCACAGAAGAGTGATATTGAGTGCATGATCCAGGAAATGTTAGAGGCTATCATCATTCAACATAGCCAAATTTATTTCTCTTCACTAGTGGTGTTGGTTACAAAAAAGGATGGTTCATGGTGTATGTGTCCATATTATAGACAACTCAACAAAATGACCATCAAATATAAGTTTCGAATCCATGTCATTGATGAGTTATTAGATGAATTACATGGAACAAATTCTTTACCAAGTTGGATCTTCATTCGAGATATCATCAAATAAGAATGATGCAAGAAATTCCTAAAACAACTTTTAGAACACATGAAGGTCCTTGTGAATTTTTGGTTATACCATTTGGACTAACTAATGCACCTTCAACATTTCAAAGCTTGATGAATTCTATTTTCAAGCCCTTCCTTAGAAAATTTTTGTCAGTATTTTTTGATGAAATACTAATCTACAACAAATCTTGGGAAGAGCATCTACAACATGTTGATAGAGTATTACAAATATTGGAAGAGAAACTACTTTATGAAAATTATTCCAAGTATTCCTTTGGGGTTCAAGAAGTGGAATATTTGGGTCATATTGTATCTCATGAAGGTGTAAAAGTGGACCCTAACAAAATTAAATCTATAAGGGAATGGACAATTCCCAAAACCTTGAAGAAACTTAGAGGATTCTTAGGATTGACAAGCTATTACCACAAGTTTGTCAAGAACTATGGTCAAATAGAAACCCCTCTAACAAAATTATTAAATAAGGAAGAATTTTCTTTGACAGAAGAAGAAACCAAATATTTTGAAAAACTTAATGAAGCTATGTGTACAACTCCCATCTTGGCCACACCCGACTTCACAAAAAAAATTATTATGGAGTATGATGCCTCGTGCCATGGAATTGGTGTAGTTTTAATGCAGGAAGGAAGGCCACTTACCTTTGAAAGAAACCAATTTAAAGGAAAAAACTTAGTCAAACCCATTTGCGAAAAATAAATATTGGCCATACTACATGTAGTTTAGAAATGGCTTCCCTACCTAATAGGAAGACACTTCAAGGTAAAAACGTATCATGACAGTTTGAAGTACTTTTTGGAGAAATTATTATCTTCAAAAGATCAACAAAAATGGGTTACAAAAATGTTGTGTTATTACTTTGAAATTATCTACAAAAAGGGAAAACATAATGTTGTCAAAGATGCCCTTTCTGGGAAATAATAAGAAACAACAGATTCACTATGTGCTATTTCTATCTTGCAATCGGATTGTGTGGAAGAAGAAAGGATAGAATGGAATCAAGATCAAGAGGTATGCAAGATCATTCAAAAACTACATGAAGCCCCCAGTTTAGTAGACATGTTTGTATGGAATAATGATTTTCTATGGTATCATGATCGCCTATACTTATGTAATAATTCCCAACTCAAATAGAAGATCCTTCTAGAATTGCACACTTCTCCTATAGGGGGACATTCAGGATTCTTGAAAAATACCATTGGGTCAAGAAGGATATTTTCTGGGAAGGTATTTGTTGTGAGGGAAATCTCCTTACAGACTAGCAAATAAGGTTATCTTATGCATGCAGATATGACCAAAAGAAATCTACTTTCTACCTTTGTCCCCAGACTTAAACCCCATTCCTTTTCAGAAAATACATGGTTTAGACCAACATACCTTGTTCCAGATGTTCGATGTCGATCCTTCTTCATGTTTGATCACTTCTTGGAAGCTATCCTCTCAATATTGACCTACGTACAAAACAAGCAACAAACTACACATGCATTTTACTTACAGACTAATGGGTTAGAGATTCAAACATCTATTTACTGAACTATGAAGAACTCATATAGTGGGACGGGAAAAGCATTTATTTATTATTGACTTTAATGAATCAACTTACAATGTCGAGACTGGCTACTTCTCCATGAATCCTGATACTGGGCTCCTCTTCAAATGTCCTCCAACTTCTTTGCTTTGTATCTCTTCTTGCACAAGGATGGCTAAAGGGTTGGGACAATGGGAATATGAAATTGGGTAGAGTTCATTTACTCTATTTCTCCTCTTCCAAATGGGACCCCTAACCCTTCTTTTATAGGCTAGAAGAAGCTAGGTATTTGGATGAACCCTCGGCCATGCATGGTTAGGAGTTTCAGTTAACTCACCCAAAGCTGTGTGTTTCGTCGGTAACTTTCCTTTTTTCGTGCTTTTGTCGGTCCACACATGATGTTTTAGGTTAGCTAGCATGTACACACGTGCAGTAATGGAGTAGGGTGCATGGGCATTTATAAAAGAGGTTTTTTAAAGAGTTGTTGAACAATGCTTTGGCAAAGAAGGGATCTGAGATGGCCTGATGCCAAGTAAGCATGTATGGTGAAAATTAGGGTTATAAAAGATTCCCCCTAATGTGTGAGGTCAAAAGAGTATCTGATGGCTGAAATACAATACCAATCTTTACTGATGTGCCAAACAAGTGAGCCCATACACCAAGAACCAGGAGGCGTCATCTGCAAAATAACAAATGTCTCACCGAGGTAGGCATACCCATGCTCGGGATAAAATAGAATCATGGTTACCAATCAAATACACTGTATATCCATGTGAAATAACTATATAAAGTGTAGCCATGAACAATACACAGTGGAGCTACATCTCGAAATAAAAAAGATATACATATAGAGTATCCATCTTCTAGAAGTTGATACGGCCTGATGGTTGGAGATGAGATCTTCAGATCTTGAGAAACAACTTCAAAATCTTCAAAACTCAAGGTAGGAGTGTAATATGAATGTATGACTTCACTACCCAGAGGTCTTCAATGGCTCGTCGGTCATGGACTAGATAATCTTGATGATCAGACTGAAGGCTTCATTGATTTTGAACAAGGACTTGATTGGACATTCAGGATGGTCGGGTATGAGGGAAAGAGACAAATTGTAGAGGGGCTGACTCAGGCTTGGTAGAAACTTCCCTTGGACAACAACATGACATATGATGAGACTTAGGCAGCATGGCATTAATCATAAGTTTACGAAGTAGGAGGCAACGAAAACTCTCCATATGTTTGGAAGAATAACCAAACGGAGGAGGACACAACTCTATGTAGCGAGAACAACTTCCTAAGGTTGTATTACATCCCATAGTTTGACGAACAAATGAACAGATGTGCTTTATCCAAGGGCGAATCATTATGCTGCCAATAAAGAAAATACTTTTCCCTTCCTCTTTTTGGGGTATATTTGATTTTTTTGTCTTTTTCAATAATTTTGGAAAAACGAATAAAGGAATGTTACATTACAATGGAGGAATGAGTGTTGCAAACATACAAGTTCAAGGCACAAGGACAAGACTGATGTTCAAAATAATGATACTCAGGAAAAATCCTCCGGGGGCCAAGGGTGTTAAAACGCAGAAACAAACTGTTACAAGGCCGATGTATAAGATATGCAAACACGGTTAACAAAACACACAATGGTAACGTCCTTCGATGTAAGTTTAACGAGCCCAGAGAAGGTAATCTTGGTGGTTTTTCATATTTAGAGAATCTGAAAAAACATAAAAGGAGACTCCATTGGGGTACCTTTTTCGAACATAGTCTAGTCAGTTCGAAAAAGGGGTAAACTAGCAACAACAAGATGTCTATTCAAAACCATTTTAATGAGTGTGATAAGGACAAGATCACTTGACCATTTTTTCATTTTTAAGGAGTCTGAAAAAAAGCTTAACTATGGACTCCATCAGAAATTTT
>ML795733.1:669370-701504 GCA_009831015.1 Picea engelmannii | reverse complement strand
CTTTCGGTGGTTAATGAACAGTCGTCCTGTTCGCCTAAACCACCGAAAGTGAGAATTTCCAGCAAAAAATTCCTTTGGTAAAAATTAATTTTCTCAGCCATGGAATATCTGTTTCGCACGTTCAAATAGTCGATTTTTAACTACAGATCATAAGCTTTCCAATGATGTAATCAGATTTGGATTTGGAGCTAGGGAAGCTGGAAAATTTTTTCCTACAAGATTAGGCATTTTTCCTTCAAAAATGGCGGTGCGTTTTTGAGAGTTAACAGAACCTACCGGCATATTATGCGAAGGTGGTCCTTGACTCCCCGCTCCAAATAAACTATGGTGTGTAGGTTGCCTGGCAGATTGCTGAAGCGTGCCACCGAGTGAAGGGGGTGAAGGAGGTATATGACCTCCTCCATAAGGGAAAGCGTTAAAAGGAGCAGGAGTGCCCCCCATGTGACCTTGTAGAGGAGCGCTAGAGCCCCCTGCTCCTAGACTTGAAGTCTGTAAAGTGGAGTAGGAAAGTACAAGACTTGTACCCGAACTAGGCATCCCATATGAGAACGGAGGGCCTATCGCACTTGGTGTGAAAGCGGTTGTGGCCGCCGCCAAAGATGGGATCAAACCACTGTACGATGTAGAGGCGATCGATACCATGGTGGCTCAGACCGGTGATGGGGGGTTAGGAGGTGAAAACTCTCCTGTGGTGATGACCGTAGTGGGAATTGAAGAATTCCCAAAAGGAGTAACAACATTTGTTTCCATTGTTGTGTGCAACACTATTTGGCACTCGTAAGGATAAATTGGTACGATTGTGGGTTTCAAATGATCAGTGGTAGAAGTTTCAACCAGACCAAAAGCTTGCGCTCTAAGGTCTAAGATGGTTGATTCCTCTGGATGTTGGTCGGGCACAATTTCTTGTGACCCGGTCGCTTCAAAAGACCCTTGTTGGTCTAGCTTTCACCTTAGTGGTAGCGGGGGTGGCTCTAGTGTAACTGGCGGTAGGCCAAGAAGCCTTCGTGACCGACGAAGCTCATGATCCTCCACCGTGTGACAAGATCCAAGACACTCTAGGGTATTCTAAATGTTCAAAAGTAACACACACTAAAAAATTCCCTATAAGATAAGACAGGAAAACACTAAATTAATTGGAAGAACAGTTACAACAACCAACACTAGAGCAACTTACCAGTGCAAGTGCAACTTGAAAACAGAAGCACCCTCCGGGTGTACTCTACAAAGCATGACCTAATTTTTGTCCTAGGTACCGTGGTATACCCCCGCAGTCACCTATGTATGTCCGTAAAAAATATAGGCAACTAGGTTGCCAACGCATGAACAGTCACCAGGCGGGTACAGTCAAAAGTCAGGTAGACCACAATGAGCAGGGTATCAAGTTTGAAACCTGTCAAGGGTATGGAAATCAAGTGGTCTGGAAGACAACTGAGGACCTCGAATGGATTCAAGACCCACAAATCCCCATGTCAAATGCAATCGACGGAATCCCAAGACAAGCCCTCTATATGTGTTCTCCACTATGATTGGTCCATCTTTTGAGGGGTTATCTCCACTACTTTTCTGCACGCGACCTTGTGTTTATCCCTTGTGTTAGAGGTGGGTCCCAAATAAATTTCACAATACTAGACTTGGACACTCCCTAACTGAGAATCCAATGTTTGATTTTAATGGCCTTGAAGAGTTTCCTCTCCAACCTAATCCAAGGCCCTAATCCTGAACTAGTTGGTTAACCCTACAAACATAAAAGTCTAATAAATTTTAGATTTAGCATTAATTTTATGGCTTGTCTTATGTCAAGGGGTATGAAAGTGAAACTGATGATGTGTAAAAGATGAAAGTAAAAATGAATAAAAAGCTGGAAACAAAAACTTTCACGTAATGCAAAATTTCAACAACTTTTCAAAATTTTCCAATTTTCTAAGATTTTTTAACAACAAACTCAAAAAGAATTTCACTCGACTACGAGCTACTTATGATATAAGTAAACTGCAAAGAACTTATGAAATAAAATACTTTTCCCTGGCTACTAATGAAAAATCACACTTTTCAACCAAACCAAAAAATGAAAGAGATTTTTTTTTATTTTTTTTAAATGTTGATAAAGCAAAAAAGGAAAAATACCAACAAGTAAAGAACCAAGAAAAACAATTATGGCCTAATCACAGATCGCAAAGAATCACTTCAATAAATCACACACTAGCAACTTAAAAAATGACTCTCACACTTGTCTAAAAACCCTAAAAAATTCTTTTCTATGACAACTTTTAAATGAGAAAAAGCAAGCTAAGGCTAAGATCAATCCTAAGCTATTGACTACTAAGACAAAGATTCAAAAACCTGAGAGGTATAACTTTCATCAAGGGAAAGGATGACTGCCTTACCCTCAACAAAAACTATCCTACACAAGCACACTACTGACAATCCAATAGCAAGTGTGTGCGTGCGAGTTGTGTAAATCCAGAGGGTGTGTACACATGTGATGGCCTTCTATAGGCCGCGTGTATCTCTAAAACTCTGAAATAAAATAAACACAGACAATCCAAACCAGGAAGAGACCACTAACATTGCAAACTAGAATCCCTTGAAGGCTTAGACACTCTCTTTAATAGAAAAAACAAATAATGTAAGGAAAAAAATTGTAAAACAAACCAATCTGAGACAAGACTGCAAACAACCAAGACTTAGAAAGAATTCCAGAAAACCCCTGAGAATGACTGATTCTGGTAGGGTAGAGGATGATTGCCTCAAAAAATTTCTGGAATCTACATGTTACTGCTACTTCTTCAGCTAGCGTTTACACGCGGGTTGTAAGAGAGTAGGGTGAGGGTACACGTGTGCAGACCTTATGCAGGTTGCGTGTACCTCTGTGGGTCTTGAAAAAACACAGTCAAGCAAATAACAGAGACAATTGGTATGGAAAACCAGACTCTCTGCTAGCTTAGACTTTGCAGAAACTTCAAAAAATGGGAAAGAAAACCAGTCTTTTAAAACTACCCAAAAATACTCCCAGGAACCCTAAAGACTTCCCTAGTATGGTCACCAATTCTGTTGTGAGGGAAATCCCCTTACGGACTAGAAAATAGGGTTATCTTATGCATGTAGATATGAAGAAAAGAAATCTACTTTCTAACTTCATCCCCATACTTAAACCCCATTCCTTTTCAACAAATACATGGTTTAGACCAACGTACCTTGTTTCGGATGTTCGATGTTGATCCTTCTTCATGCTTGATTGCTTGTTGAAAGATATCCTCTCAAGATTGACCTGCGTACAAAACAAGCAACAAAATACACATGCATTTTACCTACAGACTAATGGGTTAGAGATTCAAACATCTATTTACAGAACTATGAAGAACTCATATAGTGGGACGGGAAAAGCATTTATTTATTATTGAATTTAATGAATCAACTTACAATTTCGAGACCGGACACCGCTCTGTGAATCCTGATCCTGGGCTCCTCTTCAAATGTCTTCCAACTTCTTTGCTTTGTAGCTCTTCTTGCACAAGGATGGCTAAAGGGTTGGGACAATGGGAATATGCAATTGGGTAGAGTTTCTTTACTCTGTTTCTCCTCTTCCAAATGGGACCCCTAACCCTTCTTTTATAGGCTAGAAGAAGCTAGGTATTTGGACGAACCCTCGGTCATGCATGGACAAGAGTTTTAGTTAACTCACCCAAAGTTGTGTGTTCCATCGACAACTTTCTTTTTTTCGTTCTTTTGTCGGTCCATGCGGGCTATTTTAGGTCAGCTAGCATGTACATGCGTGCAGTAATGGAGTAGGGCACGTGGGAATTTATAAAAGAGGTTTTTTAAAGAGTTGTTCAGCAGTGCTTTGGAAAAGAAGGGATCTGAGATGGCCTGATGCCAGGTAAGCATGTATGGTACAAATTATGGTTATAACAGTCTTAAAAATGATGTTCAAAAATTAGTGCCAGAATGTATGGTCTGTCAACACAATAAGGGAGAGACAATCAAGACTCCATGTCTCCTACAACCATTAGCTATACTAAGACAACGTTGGGAATAATTTTCCATGGATTTTATTACAGGTTTACAAAAATTCGAAGGAAAGACTGTCATCATGGTAGTCATGTATCGACTAACAAAGTATTCCCATTTTTTCTCTCTTTCTCATCCTTTTAATGCAAGTACAATAACAACAACATTCATGGAAACAATTCAAAAACTACATGGAGTCCCCAAGATTATTGTAAGTGACAAAGACCCAATTTTCATAGGAAATTTTTGGACTGGATTATTTTCTTATTTGGGTATTGAATTGACTCATAGTTCATCTTACCACCCTCGATATGATGGGAAAACTAAGATTGCGAATAAATGTCTAGAAGGATATATTTGTTTCTTTGCATCCAATAAATAGACACAATGGGTCAAGTGGTTTCCCTTAGCATAATGGTGTAGGTACAACACAACCTTCCATACTTCATAAAAAATGTCCCCATTTCTGGCACTTTATGCATATCATCCTCCATCTATCACATCACCCTTGAAAGGGAATACAAAGGATCAATCAGTGGAGGACCACATAGGGACCCAACAAGAGGTCTTAAAATTGATGAAGGATAACTTGGTTATGGCACAAAATAGGATGAAACAATAAGCAGATCAACATTGCAAGGAAAGTGAATTTGAAGTGGGGGATTGGGTATTTCTAAGGCTAAAACCATACAAAAAAATTCCCTAGAAGAAAAAAAATAAGGTCAATAAACTAGAACCCAAATATTATGTCCCCTATAAGGTTTTGCAAATGATTGGAAGTATGGCTTACAAATTGGATTTTCCTCCATCTTCACGTGTCCATCCATTCTTCCATGTTTCTTTCTTAAAGAAGGTCATTGGCAACAAGATCCTTGTCCAATTGTTTTTACCAGAGCTCAAATAAGAAGATAAAATCATACTATATCCAAAAACAATCCTTGAAACATGAATTAAGTAGCTGAGAAATTGATCAATTACATAGTACCTCGTCAAATAGAAGAACCTACTAGTGAACGAGGCAACATGGGAAGATGAGTTGTTCATGAAGAAGCATCCATGGTTAGATAAGTGTTGAGGAAAACACTTGTTGGAAGGGGAGGGGCATGATAATCCCTAGAAAAATACCCATGATATGTATAAAAGCCCTTATTATTCCCTAGATATTGAATTATTACATTTCTAGTAGGTTGACTACAAGCCTTCTTTGCACCATTTCATTATAATTGTAACCTTTTGTCTCCTATATATATCTATCAAGGAGATATAGTATTAGGATCATCTTATATCATCTCATATTGTGTTCTGAAGTTTATATATTGTAAATTAGGGTTATGTTAGAATAAAAGAGATGTGCTCATTTTCACCATAGACAATATCTCAATATTGTCACCCAACCATAGGCATAAAGGCCACCCCCGAGCACCTTAAACCTTTAAAGAAAGAAAATTTTTAGGATAAAACCCTAGAACCAATATCCAACCAAGGTAGTGTACTTCTCTCCAAATATATCCAACCAAGTAGAGAGTCCAAACCATAACCAAGGAAGAAAGTCCAAACCATAACCAAAGACCAAGTCACTACTACAACAGTTGCAACCTGTTGGAATTATTGATTATGTGTTGTCATTGATGGAAACATGAGTCAAACATGTACAGAAAATAGAGAAAAAGGAATATCACCTTGAGGAAAAAGAATTTTGTGATCACTGTTGATCACGATAGTGATCCAGGGGATCAAAATATGCTCAAAAATAAAAGTGCTCGGAATTGCTAGAAAATGGATTCATTGTGTAGATTTCATCCTCACAATCCCAAAAGAAATTGAACGAGATCAAAAAGACATCGTATGCGATATATATCACATTATTTCCACTTTTCCAAACAGACAAACAAATGTTGACTGTACAGTTCGTACAGCCTTACTGTGCAAACCATACTGCTGGCGTGGCAGGGGGACCGTACTGCTAACGTGGAAGGTGATGGTGTGGCAAGTGGATGATGTCACAGGTGATTTCGAAAGGTTATGTGGACCAATACACGACTGACACGTGGCATGTTCGTGGTGAATGGGAAGGTGCCACATGGCCCAGTCAGAGGTCACCACATGGCACCCCGTATTTGGTTGATGGTTTAAAATGTTTGGCATGGAGACCGCTAGGGTTGAACCCATGACCTATGGGTGTGAAAGATACTTGGCAAGGGTCGGGCTATGAACCCGCCCATGTTTTGTACTTAACCATCTAGTGTCAAACTTTATATTTAAATTTGTTTAATGGTTCATCCTGGTGGAGAAAGGGTTGGGGCTTAGCCCCATCCCTTGGAAACATGATCTACCACATGATCATTAACATGGTTACACTATACCATATGACCAAAAACATTATCCAATGGTCAATCCATGAGCGCAGGATCCAACGGTCAGTCCATGAGCATGGGAAAATCATTCGGTGCCATGCCACATGAAGGCCATGTGACCAGGACCTCCGATGGCTAAGGCACTTGGTGCACTAACAGTGTGAAAATTTTCCCCAAGTTATGGAATAGGCATGGGTGCTAGGTCTTGGCATGAAAACCGCTCAGAGGCATGTTCAATTTTGACAGGGTGCATTTTGGTGAGGAGGGACAACAAGCTATTGGGGAGAAACTTCCAGGAAGTATTTTGTTTTTATTTTTTGGCCAAACTAGGTGCAGGAAGAGCCCAAATAGGGGTTTCTGGACATTCTGGAGCAATTCAAGCCATCTATTTTTCATTATGAGCATTGTAAAGAACGGATTTTGACACTTTGAGCATTAATGAAAATGATCCATTGGAAGATGGACTAATATATGTAGCCCAAGAGAGGGGTGAACTCCTTTATCACTTGTTGTGTTATGTGCTTGTTTATGATGGTTGTTTATGACTGTTTATGCTGCTAATGTTAAGTAAAAAACTTATTATGTTTATTTGTTTGCAACTTGATCCAATTGGCTAAGTCACATAACTATTTCACCTGTAAATTTGTGCACAAAAACATTTTTCATTTTCAGATCGAGTTGGTATCAGAGAAAATGTTTTTGAAGGTTTGATTTTTTGCAAGTGTTTGTTTTCTGATGCTTACAAGGTTGAGCTCACAATAGGAGAAGGTCAACTTGTAGAGCCAAGTTCTCAAATTTCAATAAGGATAACTTTACATTCACCTCAAGCTTCAAGGAGGAATTCACCAAGTATGGCTCATGAGGAGAGTCATGAAACTCTTACTTCAGAAGATGAAACTTTTAGAAAATATTTTTATGAGATGAAAAAATGGTGAAAATTTTATTTCAAGAAAGGAATGCAAGGTTGCAAGGTGAAAGATCAAATCCTCCAAGAGGTAATGAATACAGTGGTGATAAAAATCCAAAAGGAAATGGAGGGAATGGTGATACTCCACCTCCTTCACCTCCATATTCCACTTCTTCTACCATTTCATAACCACCTCCAAATTCTCCAAAATAACATGGTAAAAATCCTCCACAAACTCCTTTGCTTAAGATTGATATTAATTTTGAATTTCCTATGTACAATGGAGAGGTAAATGCTGAGAAATTGGAGAACTGGATTTGTCGGATTGAAGTGTATTGTAGGATACAATAATCAAAGATGATGAAACTAAGATTCAGCTTGCTTCTCTTAGATTGGAAAGTGCAACACTCATTTGGTGGGAAGCCAAAACTCAAGAGGACATGAAGAAACATGGTAAAGTTTTATCCTATTGGAATGATTTTATTGTTTCACTTAAAATACAATTCCATCCATTAGCATACATGCATAAATTTATTATGGATTGGAAAAAATTTAGACAAGCTAAAGGGAAAAGTGTGCAAAGCTACACTCAAGAATTTAGAAGAAGAGCTTTGATTTTGGGTATAGATTTATCTTCTCAATAAACTTTACTCAAATATATTGGAGGATTGCATAAGTACTTGAGGCACACAATGCTTATGTTTAACTCTACAAATATAGATGAATTTTGTGTACATGAAACTCATTTGGAAGCAAGAGGGATAGTTGAACCTCAAGAGGGAAGCAAGAAGCCATTTGTTAAGGGAGACAAGGGAAAGAGGAAATTCAAAGGAAATGGAAGAAATGATGCTTCAGTCAAGAAAGAGGGAGAGAAACTCAAATGTAAACACTATTCAAAATATGGCCATGATGAACACCATTGTTAGAAACTTCATCCTGAAATGAGACCCAAAAAGTTCAGCCACAAGGGGAAACTAGAGACTGTTGTAACTACACAACATAATTTAGGTTTGGATTTGGGAGATGAAAAACAAATTACAGCCATGGGTTTTCAAGGAAGGATTCTATTGCAAGTACTAGTTCTTCAAGTAGTAGCCTCAATGAAACTCAACATGAAAAATAAAGAATAGAGCTTTTCCACATAAGGGTGTTGGTGTCTAAAGATGTCCTAAAACAAACCTTAGTTTAACATTAATTTATCAACCCAGAGATTCATCTTTTATCTCAAGAATATCAGCAAAGTCTATGTAGGTAGCCTAAAATCATGTAGCTAAACCAAATCTGAGTTCATCAACAATCAAGTTCCTCAACCATTCACCAAAGATTCTAAGAACTAAATGGAATTGAAATCTTATTACTAAGATGCTATAAAATGGAAAGGAACTAATTAATCTATTGAATTCACTTAACTAGAAAGCAGTAATTGAATCTAAGTAAGGACTTGCAGAATTAACTATCAATTATGAATTCTGATTACTGGAAAGGAAATAACGAATTACTCTATCTATGGAAAGAAACAACAATTATAATCTAATCGAAAGGGACAGCTAATGTAACTTTTACCGAAAGGAACAACTATTGTAACTTTAACCGAAAGGAACAACAATCATAAATCTAAGGAAAAGGAACAACGTGGATGAAAATGTGAGGAATTGTCAAACAATAACTTCAGAAATGGAAATCATAATGGAAATCATTAATAACTAATGGAAATGTCTGTCTTCTACACGCAAACAATCATAAAATCATTAACACACTTATGCATTTATCCTTGGCTATTGTAAAAGAGATCTGAATCACAAAATAGAAATCAAACTTCGAACTGATACAATTATAGAACAAGACAGTAGCTCCTTCAGAATGGGCCCTCGGTCTTCAGAAGTACTTCTACAAGAAACTCAGAGAACATAAATGATAGAAACACTCAAAACTTTCATTGATTCCATGGCTGGTAAAACATTCACAAAAACTGCGTGCGCAGAGCAATTCTGAATCTAAATACTTGAATGTGTTTTTTCCTTGTTTTTTCTGGATCTATTACCCTCTTATATATTACAATAGTTTGGGTAAATCAATCTATCGTGAGGATCAAAAGATCCTTAGGATTTATTTACTATTATAAAGTTACAATATAGACAATGCATTATTTTCAAAACTGCTTTGTGCCTAAAAAGTCTTCAACCTCCAATAGCTTGCGCATAGCCAAAATCTCTTTGGTTATCTTTGACAGTTATTTATCCAATTTTCCAACAAAATCAAACCATTCCAATCGTAAATTAGAATATATTTAATAAAACTTTAATAACAACCCTAAGAGACATATTAATCATATTCTTTCCTATATATCCCTAACTATCTAAAGAATCAATCAGAATCATTTCATGAACTGTGGGAAAAAGGAAGATATTTATACCTTTTTCGTAACCCAACATACCCCCCAGCTTACCTTCTTGCATGTCCTCATGCAAGCTAGATTATTTCATGTAAAGCAGTTATACTGTAGGGAGGAAAAGTTGGTTCACTAGGTCTCCTGAAACCATGGTTTCTTTCGATTTCATCAAAAGCGGTGTCATGTCTCTTTTTTTTTAATTTGATAATCCTTCTGGTAAACTTCTGGAGGAAACCAGAGGAGAGGGGGGTTATACCTACATCCCATCCAAGTAGGTCCTTCCTCCTGGAGTAGTCTAGAATACCTTTCCACTCTGAAGGTTGTTGCAAAGAAACTCCTATATCCAAAGGGCTCTCTACTTTTAACCTCATTGGAGGATGCATCCCATCTTAGCTTGGAAGCAGTAAGAGCTTCTTCCTTGAATTCTCCAAAATATGTGATACCTGAGTGGATGACATGTAAATGGATAGGAGCCAATGAGTCCACAACCCCTGCCCTTTTCATGAAGGTCTTGTGTCGCATGATGGATGGGAAGGATTTTGGAGGCTCTCCTCTAATCCAAATATATAAACCAGTTTCCCTATTTATGAACATTTTGTGAGCCTTACCCCATCTGACCTGGTTCCTAGTAAAGGATAAGAATGCCTGGAACTATATGTACCCTATGAAGAGGCCAGGGTTGTCTCCTCTAACTTCTTCCAAAATGCGATTATGGAAATATAATTCACACAGAAGGTATTGTACCTTCTCTTCCTGATCTCTGAAACATGAAATAAATTCTGGAATAGTGGAAAATGAAATGGGTTTACCTACTCTGATGGCCTTCACTCTCAACAATAGAAACCGTTCTAGCAAGAATAAAATATAATTAGTGGAAGGGGCTCTACAATTGATGGCATCAGAGTAGACATCACAGATGTATTTGATTTTCTCCAAAGATTTTTCCAATTGGGTTTGCACCTTTTTGATCTTCGCTTGGGCTCTAGTAAGCACAACATAAGTCTCACCCTCTGTTTCTATCATGTACTTCAATTCTTTAACAACCCTTTGATATTCAGTCCTAGTTACCATTTCATGTTGGTGTTGGACCAATGTTTGTTGTGCTTGTGCAAGTTCTTCTTTTAGTCTATCGATGATGACACTCTGTGCTTGAGATTGAGATGCTTGGTGTTCTTCCATAGCAGTCATCTCTTCCCTGGATTGAATCAATGCTTGCTGGTCTTGTCCCAATTCTTCTTTTAGCTTATGAATGATGGCACCCTGCACCTGAGATTGGGATGCTTGATATTCATTCATTTCTTCTCTAGAGCGAATTAATGTTTGTTGGGCTTGTGCAAGCTCTGCTTCCAGTCTATTCATGATAATACTCTATTCCTAGGACTGCTCTGTTATCGTCAGTAATTCGCCTCTGTTTTGAATCAGGGTTTGTTGAGACTACAACAGTTCTTCCTCCAGTATCCTAATAGTATCATTTTGCTAAAAAATTTGAGTTGTTTCCTCTAAAATCAGAGTGTCTGTCTGTATCCCTACAAAAGTTGTACTAGCTGCTTTCTTAGGAAGAGGATTTCTTCCTTGCATTCTACCCTTTTTGTTTTTCTTTCTTCTGTGGATCTTGTCTACTAGTTCTAATTGTTTCCTCAATTCCTTGATAATCTCCTTGATTTTTCCCACCTTCTACTTTAATACCACAACCCTCTTAGCTTTTTTATTCAACAATTTGTTTTCTTTCTTTAATTTCCTAATTTGTTTCTGGCTTTTGGCTGATTTCTGTTTATGAGGGATCTCGAGGTCTTGTTCATTTCATCCAGCAGATGGTTGTCCCTCTGTTCCTTCCAAGTGTTATGGTTGTCCAAGAGGGTCTCCTGTTTCAAAAATAAATTCCTCCTGTGCTGTGTCATCTGGAAAAGACATTTCAATGTTAGGAAAGTCTTCAGCTGGTTTTGAAGAGGAGGTTGGTTCTGGTTCTTTTTTCAGATTATGTTCATCTCTGTCAATTAAGGTTCCTAAATTCCCCAAAACTTGAGTTTTTTCTATCTCATAACTCTTCAAAAAGTGTCTTGTCAGGTGCTTTGTTGTAGGTTGGGTGTCTCCCTGATTATCCTTTTGTGTTGTCTGCTCTGCTTGCTCAAGTTCTTGAACATTTTCCTGTAAAGGTTGTTCTATGAAATTCTGAAGTTCTTCAGGGTGCTCTGTTGCATCCTCAATTTCTTCAGTTGTTTCCTGAGTTTGTTTTCTTCTCCTCCTTGTCCTAGGGGGGGATCTAAGAGAAACCATTGTTCTCTTCTTTCTTTTTGTTAATGCTTGTGTCTGTGAGGTCTGGGCCTCAGTGATTTGAGCAGGTTCTGCTTCAACTTCGGTTTGAGGTGGTGGAATTTCTCTTTGGGTGGTGGTAGCCTGCTCCAATTGTGGAGGTCTATTAGCCTCAATCAAATTCTCCCAAGTCAACTGAGTTTAACTCAATGCTTTATCCACTATTAGTTTTACTAATCTGTGGTGGCTAATGGAAGTAACAGGATCCTTGGACTTTTGTGTTCTTAAGGCAACTTCATGTAGTATGGTATGCAGGAAGAAAGGTAGATTAAGTACTAACTGTTGCTTCAAGGATACCAACAATTTGAGATGGTGAGGTCGAATTACATCGTATCGTCCATCGCAGGTGATGTACTGCTAAACTATCCCCGCCAATTCCTTCCACGGTTCACTGAAGGTACTGGGATTAAGTCCCTTTCCTTTTTTATCCAATTCTTCCCCAAGTTCTGTGAAACATTCCATGGCTTCCCTCAAATCTATGTATTTCTCTGTCCATTGAATGCTTGTGTTAGGGAGGCCTGTGACTTCTACTACAATTTTCAGGGTAACTAAGATTTGTATTACTTAAACCATGGAGATTTCTCCTTGCAGGTTTTGAAAGAATTCGAGCGTGACGTTTGTGTCATAACCTTGCAAGCAGATGAAGTACTCGGTCCACCCTAGGTGATGTAGGATTTATCTTTCCCATTTTGTAACCTGGAGTAATGTTGGCTCTCTACGCACACTTCTACCACCCATATTTCTATGAGAAATAAAGAACGACTATCGTTCCTGTTTACAAATTTGGTTAGACCAGCTTTGGAGAAGTAGATGCTAGAAATGGAAAATATCAGTAACAACGAATGTATAAAGATGTGGGTTTTGTATTTATTGCAATCATTATAGATAGTCAGGAAGTGTGCCGAGAAACCCCCTCATTAATGTAGAGGTCGTCCTCGACCGTCAGTGTAGGTGGAAGTAATGAGTGCAGTTATTTTCGGGTGAAAGGTAATGATTGCATTGTCGCCGTCAGCAGGGGCTAACCATATATAATTTTCAAAAAGACACATGCCACCAAAAATAATTTAAACGATAGTCGTTTGATGTGTGGAATTTGTAAATTTATTACACCTATGTGCAAAAAAAATGATTTATGGAGAAATCAATCAAAAACAAATTAAATCTGTTCATTTTATTTTTGTTTTGTTTTTAATAGTCCACATAACATAATATTGTTACTTTTCCGGGTGATTGAGTATAATTGATATGATAGCCTCATTATTTGAGTAAAGGAGATCTAGAGACACGTAGAAACTTGGTATTTTGAGATAATATTCCATACCATAGGCAGAGCCGGTGCTGCCGGTAGGCGTCCATAGCCTTGGTAGGGTTTCCTTTTAACCCTTAGATGAGCCTTTATCCTTAATATAAATGCGAATCATCTATTTCCAAAAAGACCATTATCTTGGTTTGGTAGCCAGATGATGATAATGCCACTCACTAGATTGTAACTTAAGTGAACAAGCCAGCTCATGATGAGACCTCTTGTCCTTTGACAAAAGAAAATTTCAAAGGCCATTGCCCTGGTGTGGTAGCCATAGTGGGAATTTCACTTACGTTAGTATCCTATGATCGTGGTAGGTTGGTTCGTGATGAGACCCCCTGTTCTTTATGAAAAAGGTTTGTATTGCGTATCTTTATTTATTTGTATCTTTTCTTAATAAATATTTGAATTATCTTTTCTCAAGAAGACCATTATCCTGGTTTGGTGGCCATATGATGATAATGCCACTCACTAGATTATAACTTAAGTGAACAAGCCATCTCGTGATGAGAGCTCTTGTCCTTTGACAAAAGAAAATGTCAAAGGCCATTGCCCTGGTGTGGTAGCCATAGTGGGAATGTCACTTAGGTTAGTATCCTATGATCATGGTAATGGGAAAATTTTATTATATATATATATATATATGTATGTATGTATTTTTTTTATTTTTTATTTTTTTTAAGGGAGGCTCATCTACTCCTTAAGAGTAAGGGATGGTATAAGGAAGTGTAAAGATTCCAAGTAAAAGTGTGTTGAAGACTCCTTATAATATAGAGGTAGAATATCATTCGGGTATATTTGTATATATAAGGGAAAGAAACAACTTATGGTGGTGATTGATTATGAACAAGGTTTAAGATATTTTGGAGAGATTATTCCACGAATTTTTTTCTTTTTTTTGATAAGGTGTGAGGGACCATCCACAAAATAATGACAGATCGTTGTAATGACAATTAGAAATAGTGTTGGTGAAAATTAATTGATGAAAGCCACACTTCCGGAGGAATTGTTAGCGTTTGAATGGTAAAGAAGGGAACGACAATTGGGTGAAAAGGAACATCAGTTGTTCTTGTTCAAAAGGAGCAACAGGTGTGCGAAAAGGAAACAACAGGTGCGCGAGAAAGGGAACAATAGTTGTTCCATTTCAAAAAGGAACAACAGGTGCACAAAAAGGAACAACTGTTGCGCGAAAAGGAACAACAGTTGTTCCATTCAAAAAGGAAACGACATGCGCACAAGAAAGGGAACAACAGTTGTTCCGTTTCAAAAAGGAACAACAGGCGCATGAGAAAGGAACAACATTGTCATGAAAATGTAAAAGACAGAGTGTGTATGATAAAACAAAATGGGAGTATGGAACAGAAGAAGGTGCTAATTGTAGTTATCTGCCTGATTCTTGTTTCCTAGATGACTTTTTATAAAACAAAGAAAAAAACTGAGCACTAAGTTGGAAAACTATGCACAGTATGTACAATATAAACAAAATACATCATTTATGGAGTTGGGGTGGCTGGGTTACCTTCCCAGCCAGCCAAAATCTGTAGCGTAGGGTCTTTACTTACTTCTTGATAGAAAGAATCTTTTGAAGGTGGCTGGTGGTAAAGTCACAGCTGATGTCCATTGACCAGAAAGGGTGATCCAGACCCATCGATGGTGCTCAAAGTAACTGTGCCATTATCATGGACTTCATTAATTTCATACGGCCCTTGCCATCGTGTCTGTAATTTCCCAGGAAAGTTCTGAAATCTAGAATCATAGAGGAGCGCCCAATTGCCTTTCTTGAATGATTTCTTCTTGATATGCATGTCATGCCAGGTTTCTCTCTGTCACTAGATAACAACTGTGTGCTCCACAGCAGGCAAGAATGCTTCATCCAATTCGTTGAGTTGTTGAAGGTGTCATTTATGTGCTTCTGTAAGATTTAGTCCAATTTCTTGGGCCATTCTTAGGGTCTTGATATCGAATTCTATTAGGAAGATGGGTTCTTTACCATAGAATAGATGGTAAGGAGAGTATCCAGTGGTGTTACGCCAGGTTGTATGATAATCCCATAAGGCATTTGGGAGCTCAGTAGCCCAATTCTGTCGGTTTGTTGAGACAGTCTTCGTCAAAATTGCCTCTAGGACCTTATTGGTGATTTCTACTTGCCCGTTTTCTTGTGGGTGGTATGGAGAGGTAACTCTGTGCTTGATGTGATAGTTGTCCAGGGTGGTGATGATTCTATGGCCTGTAAATTGTGACCCTCCATCAGTAATTATTTCTCTGGGTAGTCCATACCGTATAAACAATTTGAAAAGGAATTTGATGACTAGTTCTTCTGTTGTATTTGGTAAAGCTTTCACCTCTACCCATTTGGTCATGTAGTCTGTTGCAAAAAGAATATAGGCCTTTTGATTTGACTTTGGATTAAAGGGGCCAACGAAGTCCAATGCCCATATTTCAAATGGTTCTATGACTAGTTGTGTTTTCAAGGGCATTTCATCAGCCTGACCTGGTTTCCCCATCCGTTGACAGTTGTCGCATGTCTGGACATATTTATTGGCATCTCTGAATATTGAGGGCCAATAATAGCCCATCTGTAAGATTTTGTGTCCAGTCCTACTGTCTAAGAAATCCCCCCCACAGGGCTCGCCATGTTCTGCTTTCAGTATGTCATAGATTTCATCCTCTCGTACGCATCGCCAGATCTAGAGATCATCTCCTGTGTGGAAAATATATCCACTGATCCAAGTGAATTGTGTGCTACACTGGACGATCAATCATCTTTCCTTTGATGATAAATGTCTTAGTAATCTTCCCACTGCTAGATAGTTTTCTATATCAGCGTACCAAGGTGGTTTTGTGTCGACAACAAACAGATGCTCATCCGGGAATCGATCCTCAATTGTTAATGAGTCGTCTATTTTTGGGATGCGGGATAGGAAGTGTGCGACAAGCTTTTCTCTCCCAGGTTGATATTTGATAGTGATATCAAATTCTTGTAATAATAACAACCATCGAGTGACCTGCCCATTAGTAATTGGTTTATTAGCTAGATATCTAATGGCAGAATGATCAATATACAGGATAACTAGATAGCCTGTTATATAATGACAAAATTTATTGATGGCATGTATAACAGCTAAGAACTCTTTCTTTGTTACTGTATAATTAAGTTCGATTGGAGTTAGATTCTTGCTAATGAAATAAATGGCATAGGGTTTCTTTTCTTCTTCCTGTCCCAGAACAACGCCTATGGAAATGTCTGAGGTGTCGGTGGAAATTTGAAATGGTATTTACCAATTAGGTCCCCTCAACATTGGCATTGTTGAGATCAGTTTCTTGAGTCCTACAAAAGCCACATTGCATTTGTCAGACCATTGAAATTCTACATTACCTATCAAAGCATGTAAAGGAGCAGCGGTTTTTTAAAAATTTGGCATAAATCTGCGATAGTATCTTGAAGCACCAAAGAAACTATGTACCTCAGTTTGTGTGTGTGGAGTAGGTAGATTAAGAATTACCTTAGTTTTTGCTGGGTCTACTCTAATTCCATCTTCAGAAATGTAATTCCCTAATACCACACCTTCTATCATCATCATGTGACATTTTTTGTGGCTTAAACATAACTTGGTAGCGATGCACCGTTCCAATACCTTCTCCAGATTATTCAAGGCTTGATTGAAGTCATCGCCGTATGGGGTGAAATCATCCATGTAGACTTCAAGCTCTTTGCTAATCATATCACTGAATATGCTCAGAATGGCCCTTTGGAATGTAGATGGAGCATTACAAAGTCCAAAGGGAAATAATTTGTAGGCAAAGGTACCCCAGGGACATGTGAATGTCGTTTTATCCTGATCTTCTGGGGTAATCTAGATCTGATTGTAGCCGCTAAAACCGTCTAGGAAAGAGAATAATTTCTTCCCTGCCAAGGTATCCAAGACCTGATTGATGAAAGGTAATGGAAAATTATCTTTTTGAGTAGCTTTGTTTAGTTCCCTGTAATCAACGCATATTCGCCACTTCCCGTTTTTCTTTGGGATGATGACTAATGGGGAAACCCATCGACTATATGAAATAGGGTATATAAAATCTATGTACAATAGTTTTTGTAGCTCTTCTTTAACAATATCTCTGAGGTGGGAGTTCAGTCTTCTTTGTGGTTTTCGGATAGGTCAGATGTCTTTCTCAATATAAATGTGGTGTGTGTAGAGTTGTGGATCAATACCTTTCATATCAGAGTACTCCCAGGTAAAAGCTTGTTGGTATTTAGAGAGAGTTTGGATTAGCTTTTGTTGTTATTTCTCTTCTAGGTTGGAATTAATGTTCAGAGACTTCCCTGGTGCGATCTCAACATATTTGTTGTTGTGAACAGTTGTAGTTGGAACTTGTTGTTCCATTAAATCTTCCAGCGGGTCTCCCTGTGCTTCACATTCTAGAATAGCTTGGATCATCTGGAATGTTGGGTTACTTACAGTGGTTGGGTTGTTAATAAACCCACTGATTACATCATCCTCTAGTTGATTCTTGTGCTTGAGGGCTTCTTCCGTCGTGAGTGGGGCATGCATATCCTTCTCGGGATATCATGGTGGTGGCAATTGCGGGTGTATGATCGTTGGACTAGGTTTGGCTGGAGGATATAAGATGATATTCCTTGTAACCCCTCCTCTATCAATTGTCATTGTACTCGATTGATAGCCTATGTACGCATCAGCTGTCGCGAGCCATGGTCTACCTAATATCAATGGATGCCCTTCAAGTCCACTTCTTGGGTTGATAATGAGAAAATCTACGGGATATTCCCAAGAATCAACTGAAATGGCTATATCATGTAGTGTGCCGAGTGTTTTGACCACTGATCGATCAGCCAATTGCAACATAATAGGGGTTGGGTCGAAAGAGTGAAGACCCAGGGCATTGCAGGTTTCAATAGTTAGAATATTGATGGCCGCCCCCAAATCAACTAGGGTATTTGGAAAAGAACAGCCCTGAATCTAAACTGTTACTATGGGGTTCCCTAGATCTGCATATTTAACTGGTGTTTCTCTACCCAAAATTAGATCAGATAAGGCTCCCACTACATGAACTGTTGATGATGAATTTTTTATTTTTCTGACGGACTTCCTCCCACATAGCTCCTTGATTGTCTTGGCATAGATCGGTATGTCTTGCAGGGATTGCAAGACTGGAATTTTGATGTATAAATTCCTGAGTTCCCCTACAATGTCGAAGTCAGGATATATGGTGGGTTTCTCTATCATCAATCTTTCGAGGAACGGAGGGGAGGGAATTACATCCTTATCAGAGTCTTGTGATTCGACTATGTTCCTCCCTTGCCTAATTTCTTCTTTTATTACCACAGTCGAGGGTGTTATTTTTGGTTGTTTTTCATTCCCCTGTTCTTGTGGAATGCCATTTTGTTCGGGAGAGATGATGTGCCCCGATCTTAACCGAATTTTATTGCACCCTACTGGATTGATTTCCCCTTCTCCACTTTCCATAATCTGGACGAGCTGAGCTGGTCTATTATTGGGATTTGGGTGGGGTTGGGCAGGTAACTGAGGGTGCAATTATGATTGGGGAAATGGGAGTGGAGTTTGTAATGGAGGTTGGGTTTGAGAGGTCATCCCCATAGGTTGGTTATTCATCCCCATGGGGCACTGCCAGTTCTAGTTCCAATTTGGGTTTTGGGCAGTCGAGTTAGGCCATTGTGGAGGGTAGGTATTATTTGAATTTTGCTAGGATGAGGTGGGGTATTGTGAATTTGTCCAATTGGAACTTGTAGTTAGTTGATTTTTCCAGTTGGGATTTGTGGTAGATTGGTTTGGCCAGGTAGGAATTTCAGGTGGGTACTGTTGGGGATGCCAGTTCTAATTAGTAAATGGCTGACCCTGCCATGTGCTGCCAAAATTTTGTTCTTGATTATACTGTCCAGGATTTTGTTGTTGATTGTACTGTCTAGGAAAGAAAGAGGAAGGGTCCTGAAATGTATTTTGAGGCCAGGATTGCCACTGACGGCATTGAGCCATCAGATATAATGGTTTTGTTTCCTCTTTTGCTTCTTTGAATACAACTTTCAATCCAGGGAGTGATGGGCATTCCTTTGTGTCGTGATCCTTGGTGCAAATAGCGCAAACCTAAACTATATCCAAGGGGCATTCCCTTGGACCATGCTTCTTTCTACACCTGTGGAAAAATATAGCCAAGGTATGCTCTACCTCTACCTTTTTTTGTTTGGCCTACAATACATCCAATTGTGTAGTCAGAGTGCTCAAAATATCTATTTTAAAGTTTTCTAGGAGATTAACGACTTCAACTCGTGTAACACCCCCATTGGAGATATTGTTATTTCTTGTGAGGGATGTCTGAATTCCTAACTTGGTCCGTGTACTTCCTCGTGAGCACCTGATACACAATAGAACAATGTCTTCATAAGTTTCCTGATAAAAGTTACCTTTCCCTGTTAAATTCAATGTTTCTACCCATTCATCTCTCATACCTTTGATCAGAGTTTCTTTGAGTACTTCACCTGGTAATGTACCATAGGGTGATCTTTGCAAATTATACTGAAATATTTCGACATATTATTTAAATGATTCATTTTCTTTCCCAGTCATTTGAAAGATTTCATCTTTTAGGTCTTTGGTTCTACAATAATCCTGATATTTTAACAAGAAGGTTTGTTTCATCTGGTCCCATGAATTGATGGTTCCACCTCCCAATCCCATGAACCACCGTAGGGCTTCTCCCTTCAAGGTAGAGGGGAATAGTTTTAATTTTTGGGGTTCAGAGGTGTAATCATACCCTCTACATAGGACATCAAATTCAAATAGGAATGCATCTGGGTCTTCTGAAATCAGTCCATGGAAGGTTGGGAGGTTTTGTAAGGGAATTTCTTTCATGGGGGCATTGGTAATTGGATCAACTATTGGATACTCCAGCGTGGAGGTATGGGGTTATTGTTGATTTGGTTGTGCCATTTGATCGAAAATGTGCCAAAATTTTTCAGGAGGTTGTTGATCCAGGTATTCTATTTGAAATTGTTGATTATTTTGTCTTCCAAGGAATTTGAATGCACTCCCTTTATCTGGGATTTCGGATATGCCTTCTTCTTTTGAAGGAGACTTAGGATCAGGTGGTGGTCGTGGTGGGTATGCCTTGGCAACCCCGCTAGTTTCTCCTATTCCCTCCTCCAGATTATTAGAGCTTCCCTCTTCTAAGGGGTTGAGTGGTGGGAGATCTGTATTCTGAAAGCTCTGCTCGGTCCCTTCAGTTTTGCTATGAATCTCAGTGTGGGCCATAGTTGGTGAAACTACTGCCTAAGGGATTCGGGTGGGTCCTCTCCTAGGTCCAACCGAATCTTGAGATTCACCCTTTTTGATGATTTCGTCTATGAAAGTGCTTCTTCCAGGGATCAACGAACCCTGGGTTTTGGTAATTTTTGGTGGGGGTTTTGTTTTTTCAAGATCCTTTTTTCTAGTCATACACACTTCACACAACAACAAAAGAAATTTCAACAAAAGAAAGCACCTACGAAGCCTCTTAAGTGTCAAATGGAGGTAAGCGTTGGCATAAGAATTTTACTTATTACCTGCATAGGTTCTTACCTTTCATCTTCAATACCTGGTCCTCTAGAGACACAACCTATGCTACCTTTGACATTCTACCCCGCAATGGCACCAAAATGTTGGTGTCTAAAGATGTCCTAAAAACAACCTTAGTTTAACATTAATTTATCAACCCGAAGATTCATCTTTTATCTCAATAATATCAGCAAAGTCTATGCAAGTAGCCTAAAATCGTTTAGCTAAACCAAATCTGAGTTCATCAACAATCAAGTTCCTCAACCATTCACCAAAGATTCTAAGAACTAAATGGAATTGAAATGTGATTACTAAGATGTTGTAAAATGGAAAGGAACTAATTAATCTATTGAATTCACTTAACTAGAAAGCAATAATTGAATCTAAGTAAGGACTTGCAGAATTAACTATCAATTATGAATTTTTATTACTGGAAAGGAAATAACGAATTACTCTATCTATGGAAAGAAATAGCAATTATAATCTAATTGGAAGGGACAACTAATGTAACTTTTGCTGAAAGGAACAACTATTGTAACTTTAACCGAAAGGAACAACTATTGTAACTTTAACCGAAAGGAACAACAATCGTAAATCTAAGGAAAAGGAATAGCGTGGATGAAAATGTGAGGAACTGTCAAGAAATAACTTCATAAATGGAAATCATAACGGAAATCATTAATAACTAATGGAAATGTCTTTCTTCTATATGCAAACAATCATAAAATCATTAACACACTTATGCATTTATCCTTGGCTATTGTAAAAGAGATCTGAATCACAAAATAGAAATCAAACTTCGAACTGATACAATTACAAAACGAGACAGTAGCTCCTTCAGACTAGGCCCTTGGTCTTCAGAAGTACTGCTACGAGAAACTCAGAGCATAGAAATGATAGAAACACTCAAAACTTTCATTGATTCCATGGCTGGTAAAACATTCACAAAAACTGCTTGCGTAGAGCAATTCTGAATCTAAATACTTGAATGTGTTTTTTCCTTGTTTTTCCTGGATCTATTACCCTCTTATATATTACAATAGTTTGGGTAAATCAAGTTATCCTGAGGATCGAAATATCCTTAGGATTGCTTTACTATTATAAAGTTACAATATAGACAATGAATTATTTTTAAAACTGCTTTGCGCCTAAAAAGTCTTCAACCTCCAATAGCTTGCGCATAGCCAAAATCTCTTTGGTTATCTTTGACTGTTATTTATCCAATTCTACAACAAAATCAAACCATTCCAATCGTAAATTAGAATCTATTTAATAAAACTTTAATAACAACCCTAAGAGACATATTAATCATATTCTTTCCTATCTATCCCTAACTATCTAAAGAATCAATCAGAATCATATCATGAACTGTGGGAAAAAGGAAGATATTTATACCTTTTTCGTAACCCAACAAAGGGTCATTTCAAATCATACCAAGATAGGTACTCCTTTTTATACTCGATCTCAAGAAAAACTCATATCTGAAGACACAGTTAAGAAATTGCATTTGGAAACTACTCCACATACTAAACCATATCCTCTAGGATGGATACATGATAACCCCAAATTTCATGTGACAAGAAGATGTAAACTTAGATTTACCATCACTGCAAACTTTATAGATGAGGTGGAGCTTGATGTTATTCCATTGGATATTTCTGTTATTGTCTTGGGAAGCCCATATTTATATGATAGGAGAGCCATATTTCATCATCATGAGAACAAATATCATTTGTTTAAAAATTGAGTTGAGTACATTGTTAAAGCACATACAAAGAACACGATTTTGTCACTTGTAAATGCTGCACAAATAAATAGATTAGTCAGTGCTAGTAAGAACTTTGTACTCTTGATGATCAAACCTAAAGAAAATGTTGAAAAGAATCTTTCCAAGGTTGTGATGAAAATTTAATATGTGATTTATATGAGTTTGTTAACTAATATGAAGAGATGTTTTAGGAACCAAAAGGATTGCCTGCTAAAAGGGGTATCCAACATGAGATTCAATTGCAACAAGATTGTCCTCTTCCAAACATTGGTATGTACATGATGTCATTCATGGAGAATGTTGAAATTAAAAAACAAATCCAAGAGTTTCTTGACAAAGGGGTTATCATGCCAAGCAAGGGGTTATCATGCCAAGCACATCGCCATGTGGGTCACCAATTGTTTTAGTACCAAATAAATATGGTACATGGCGCATATGTGTAGAATTCAGAGCCTTGAACAAGATTATGGTAAATAATCGTTATCATCTTCCTAGAATTGATGATTTTCTTGATCAATTGAAATATGCTAAGTATTTTACTAAGTCGTATTTTAGAAGTGGATATCATCAGATAGGATTGCTAAAGGAGACACATGGAAGACAACTTTCAAAACAAAGCAAGGTTTGTTTGAATGGATGGTTATGTCATTTGGGATTTGTAATTCTCCTACTACATTCATGAGAGTTATGAATGATGTCTTAAGGCCTTTTCTTGATGATTGTGTGATTGTCTACTTGGATGAAATTTTGATATTTATAAAATCTCATGAAGAGAATTTTATGCATGTAAATGAAGTTTTAGATGTCTTGGAGAAAGAATTTTGTTTTTGAATATGTCTAAATGTGAGTTTGGAAAGACCTCACTTATTTACTTGGGACATATTGTTGGAGGAGGACAACTAAAAATTGATCCTTCCAAGTTCAAAGTCATTTCGGATTGGCCCCAGCCCAATAATGTGTATAGGTAAGAACCTTTTTGGGAGAAGCCCAATATTGAAAAAACATTATTGCTAACTTCTCTTCAATTGCAACTCCATTACATGTAGTGACAAGCATGAAGTAAGTTTTCCAATGAGGAGGAAAGAAACAAAAAGCTTTTGATGCATTGAAGGAGAAGATTAGTTCAGCTCCAGTTCTTACACTTCCTAATTTGAGACATCCATTTGAGATCCAAAAAGATGCAAGTAACTATGAAATGGGAGCAATCTTGTTGCAACATGGTAAGACCATTTGTTTTCATTCTGAAACTTTTAATGCCATTGTGATTAATTATTCTACATATGATAAGGATTTGTATTCATTGGTGCAGAGTGTGAAAAAATGGAAACATTATTTGTTGGGAAAAGAAATTATGATTCACACAGATCATCAACCATTGCAATGCTTACAATCACAAACAAAGCTACAACAAACAAGGAACTTCAGATGGATGGGTTTCATACAACAATTCCACTTCATTATCAGGTATAAGAAAGGCATTTATACCAAATTTGTTGATATGATTTCTAGGCCTATTGTTAGTGCTTCAATTATTCTTAAGAATAATTCTACCATGCATGAGAGCTATGTTGAACAATATGATTTAGATGCTAATTTTAAAGAGGTTTATGCAATTTTTTGTCATTCTAACCAAGATGAGGAATTGGATTACCATGTGCATTATAAGATTTTCTATCATCTTGGAAAGCTATGTATTCCACAGAGTGAAAGAGTCAACATCATAAGGGAAGCACATTCTTCTCTTATTGCTGGCCACTTTGGTGTAGGCAAGACGGTGGCTAATTTGTAAAGGTATTGCTATTGGCCTAAAATGAATGAAAGTGTTTCAAGATATGTAAGAAGATGTTTTTTATGTGCTACAAGTAATCCTAAAAATAGAAAGATGGGTTTCCATTTATGATTCCTTCTAGTCCTTGGGAAAGCATTTCCATGGACTTTGTAAGAGGTCTACCTATGTCTAAAAAGAATCATTATTATCTTTATGTTGTGGTTGACCGTTTCAAAAAAAAGTGTATTTTGATGCCTTGTAAGAAGCAGGTTACAACTGAGCAAACGACACAAATGTTCTTTCAACATTTTTGGGTACATTTTGGGTTTCCCAAATCTATTATTTCTGATCGAGATTCTTGATTTATTGGGAACTTTTGGTCAATGTTATGGGAACTCATGGACACCAAGATGAAAAACAGAACATCATTTCATCCACAAACTGATGGTGAAACAAAAGTGGTGAATATAATAGTAGTGCATATTCTTTGTGGCTATTGAAGAAAACATCCTGATCTTTCAGATGATAACTGTAGCATCCCCAACATCCAACTGGTCTATGACACATAAAAAAATTTGAACTATATGAAAAATTAAAACATATACACATAGAAAATATTCAGAACTTTATATATAAAACTAAAATAGACAAATACATTCTTCAAATGCACAGATTCATACAAAATAAATGTTGTGTTGGTTTTGTCACTTGGGTGAGAAAAACAACAACACTTGCATGTCTAGTTAATCCTGCTAGACAAGACAAAAGTTTGTGAGTGGGTTAGATAAACCAAACACATGTGAAAACAAAGAAATAAAACTAAAACAACTAAGAAATAAATGTTAGAAATCTTGAGAAACTTAGAACCATGAAAATCAAACAATGAACAACATAATGCTAACAATGGATCAATAGATTAGTAGGCAAAACACCGCAGAGAAAGTCAGGGACTTATGAGTCCCCTCTTCCTCCTTGGGAGGGCTCTTCAGTTCCCTAATTGAGAGATCTTCATACAATGGAAGAAATGGAAAATGGTGAAGAAAAAAAATGCCTATTCCCTCAAGAGGTGAGTGGAATGGCCTATTGCAATGGTGCTTGAAGGATTCAAAGAGAAAAGAGGATTCTCAAGGAAGAATTCTTGCAGCATAACAATACCTTGAAGATCTTGGTTTCTTAGCACACCCATGGCTCTTATTTATAGCATTCATACATAAAAATGTAATTGGTTCATAGTGTGAACAAGGGGCCTTTTAGGGCACCCTCTATCCCTTGAATATCCCCCAACCTAAATTCCGCTAAGATATGAGTGTCAAATCGTGTTGGGGGATCAAACTAGAAGTAGTTGAGGGGCCGACAAGATCCATAAATGAACTATTCATATAATTCTATGACGTTTCTCATAGATAGTTGCAAATTTTGTGCATTGTGCATGCTGAGGGTTGTGTTGGCCCAAGCATGATGCATATTATGCACGCACCTCCTTTGGTGAGTCTGCACACTTTAATTTTTGACCCAATTGTATATTTTTTTGTCTTATCGATGCATTTTGGTGTTGTAGGTGGACTAATTGTTGTTGTAATTCATGTGTTTCTTTAACCATTTGCGTGCAATGTTGCAGGTGATTTTTCAGTGATAAAAATAATAATAAAAATACACATGCATCACACATAGGAAAAACCCATAAAAATAAACGCATACATAATAATGCATCATGTAATTTAACACAAAAAGGAAACTTATGTTGGTAAAAATATCACCAACTATGTGTAGACCTTCCACAAACCTCTCAGTATTAGACCATTATGCTCATCAATCTTAGCAGTGAGTCGCCCCTAAGCTGGGACTAAACTCCACCCGAGTAAAGGGATTCCTAACCAGGATGATGTATCTCAGACAACAGGAAAAACACTATCACAAGTTCCAACTCGAACTAACAACCTACAGTCACTCATTCCCCACATGCCCATCCCACCCCAGGAAGTGTTCCCTTCTCTTCTCAATAGTCCTTCGACTTCCCCACTTCCTTTCCAGGGCTTTAGCAATCGACCGAACATGAAGTCTCAGAGCCTTGTAGCTCCATTTTGGCACCTTCAGGAAATTAATTCCCAACAATTCTCTCACCTAGAGAGAAATTTCTCATGGGCCTAAAAACCCTCCTCTTCAATATCCCACAGGCCTAACAACCTGCTTCTTCAATCCATCTCCTAAGATAACCAGGTACAGGTACAGGTATGGGTATGGGTACAGGTATGGGTATGGGTACAGGTATGGGTACGGGTATGGGTATAGGTATGGGTACAATGATAGGAAGGTACATATATAGTTACAAGTACATGTATAGGTACGAGTACAAGTAGGTACGAAGGATAGTTGAACGAGTGAGTAAATGATGATGGAATGATGGAAAATGAACTAAGTCCAAGCTATATGTATGCATGTTACCAACTTGACACTTTTCATGTTGAGAGCTACTTTGGTCCACTTGTCCCCATCCCTATAACTTAGGATAAAATAATTATCCATACTTTATACTTTATGGAATATTAATATAATATTCCTTTGTTTCTTAAGCTCCCTAGCTTAGCCCCTTATCCTTAACTTTTATCCCTCCCTTTCCCTAACTAGTGGATTTTAGTCCCCCATATGCTTTTATCGTGGTCGGTCTACATGCAACGATGTATTATATTAATGATAAGACATATACAAAAATAAGCTCATTGGCCTTTAGCATCTAGGCTCTTTGGCCTAATTCAACACATAAGCCTCCTAGCTTATAATAAATGGCTCACCAGCCTATAAAATGAAACATATACACAAAAGGCTCTATGGCCTCAAAATATCATGCACTTAAGTTTGTTGTGTGCGGTATCCTGGAATGTGCACACTTCATCATTTTAGTGCACAATACATGTGCGCACTATACCATGGAAGGTGCATGAAAAATGATGTAAAACAACTGACCAGCTTAAGTACATTTGCATTTACAATTTGGGGTTTAGCCTCTGGGTATTACAATCCCCTCCCCTTATTTATGCATTGTCCTCAGTGCATTATATACCATGCACCATTCAAATTATTTAAAAATATCCAAGATTTAGCTATTGGAAACTTGTTATCCATCTGGTGCTCTACTTTCCAGTACCAATTCTGGTATTCATACTACAGCTGGAAGTCAATTTCTCTATTCCATAGAGATGCTTCTGGGAATAAACCATCTCACTATTCCATTTGACACACCCTCCTTATGGAAGCTACCATGCCATAAGAATTATTGGGTTTCCTCCTTATTTCACTCACCCTTCCAGGCTCAGGAATCCCTTCACTTCTATGTAGTCCTTCCGTGATCCATCTTGCCAAGGATTTCACACACAAGGAGAGCGCTAACCCATTACCAGAACCCCACCAAATTTCTACAATTATAGGGATTTAGTGTCCTCAACAATAGTTGTTCTTTCCCAAAATTCCAACTTAAATCAATCTTATCTCATCTGCATCACACACATGAAGTTATCATGAGAGAACATTATAAAAATTCCATTTTAGAAATCAAATTAATTTCATAAGGAATTCGACTTTTCCCAAAATATGAAATTCTATTTGATAATTTTTCATCTTGTTGCAATAATAGGATGTAGTCTTCCTACTACCTTTCAGCAAGCACCATGTTGAATACCATTTTTCCTGCAATTATTTATATTGCATGCAATGAACAAATTGTCAGTATTTCATGTACATCATATTTTAATTGCAATATGTACAAAAACCTTATGCAGTGATCTTAGAATTTCCTACACCTAGCAATCCAATCAAAATTACCAAACAATTTATTATATATAATGAATCATCATTCTATGCATATGCATGTTCGCAATTAATAACATTAAGTTCATTATTTCAATTTTTTGAACAAATTTTTTTTGGTAGTCTCGATTCATGTGACTACCTGACTTGCAAATTTCCTGTTGCAATGTCTAATAGTTTCTGAAATTTCCTCATCTTCATGATTTAGCAACATTTATTTCATTAGTATAATTATTTCCATTCAAAAACACATATACATGCAGTCACAAAATGAATTCAACAAATTCATTTAAGTATACAGTTCTATCGTGTATGAGTGCAACTCTACCACCTACTAGGCATGAGTGAAACTCTCAATGCATATATATTCAATGCACCTTTGTATTTATTTTCAGAATGATCTTTATCTAAGTCATGTATCTCACCATTCATAAATTGTAAATCTGATCAATGTCTTGAGACATTCTCCACACACTTCCCATTGTCTTCTCAATTACTTGGATTCCTTCCTTTTCGACCTGAACACTACACCAAGAATACAATTCTGTGATGTTTAATAGTGTTAGAAAAAATGTTGCAGTCCATGTTTTATTTAAAGGTAGGAATATCATTGGGTAATTGTGTGCCACATAACCTTTATATATCCATTCCTTTCCATATCCAACCATGTCCTGGTCTAAGACATGACTAGATTTCCTAGCATCATTCCTATAACAAGTTCTTATCTTTTATTTCTTTGGTTATTACCTCATAACCAAATTAACATGGCATTCTACTATGTCAGTGTGTGCATTCAAGAGATAAAAATCTTTGATAACTATAACAAGCCTCTAGCCTTTACCACACCTAGTGGTAACTTATTCATGTTAATGCACTTAAACAATACCATAATACGTATTATAAAAATTCAATTTGGGGAAATTCTTACATGAATTTCCCTTCGACAATTATGAAACATAATTTCAAAAGAGAAATACTTACCTCGATAGCTTCCATTAAACGAATTTAATGCTACCTAAATAGTTGATGACAGTAGAAGCTCTCATGCGTCTTCATCAGTATTATAACCAACATTCCAACTTTCTGTTGCTTCCTTCCATATGCAGCAACATTATCAGGAATACTTGCAAACATGAAAGAATTCTCACTTTATGGCTATCCCAACAAGCCATAACATACTTGTTGCTACAGTAATTGTAGCAACTTCTTTCTCCCTGAATCACTTTTCCTTGTTTATCCCAGAAGTCTTCAATTCTTCTGGATTCCTGAATCTTCATGTGCTTTTCACTATAACCATTGTGCATGATTATTTCTAACCTGAGCCCTTTCTAGCCAAATCACTCATGTATTCCTTTGCTTTTCCATCCAAATAGTAAAATTATATTAACCTTCAACTTTTATTTATCATGGATCCATCTATCCCAACTCATACTTGGATGAATTATAATTCCAATCATGTTGTCTTATAGACTTTGGATCTTCAACATCCATTTACTTTTCGGACTGAACTACTTCAACTCTTTCTTGACTGAATACTTTAGTATTTGAGTTTTTCTTGCACTCTTGTCTTCTCCTTTCCAACTAGCCTCAAACTTGGCTTGCATAGACAATCTCTAGCATACTATAAGGATGCACATATGCCTCCTTCTCTAGCTACATATAATTAATTAAAAGTACTTAATACTTCTTTAAATTTACCATCACAATTTCAAGTGATACTTCCACCCCCTGGAATGTCACTCATGGAGCTATTCCACTTGAGATGGATTCTTCTCAGGAACCATCTCTTTTGCATTCAAAACCATGCATAGAACCATTTTCTTCTTCATGGTTCCTTACTGACTCTCTACAGAGATTCATTTCACTTTTAAGTCTTTCTTGGCTTTGACATCTCCATGCTATTGTGGAAATATCTTCAATGCCTTTGGTATTTGTTGGGCCAGAGATGTGATCATCTTCATAATGTTATTATACACTTTTTTCCATATGTATATATGCGTTTTTATCTTTCAAAGGAGCTTTTTGAATAATTTTATGGTAAAATGATACAATCGGCATGAGGTACGTATAATTCATGTTTTGTGATTCAATCAAGTTTAATTTATCATATTTTATGGTTTCCAAGAGTTAATTCACATTTTTCTTTTGTTACAGGGAAAAACACACCATGTTTCTTGGTCTGGCACTTGTTCTGACACTCGATCCAACACTTGTTCTGGTACTTGATCTGACACTCATTCCAACACCTAGTATTGCATAAAAATGCAAGGCAAGTAGGTGGTTATGGTATTGGCGGCCAGTGGTGGACAAATCGAGCACATGGGTTTTTTTTTTCATCTCCCCCTCCAGCTACTAATCTCAAGACAACTCGATTTCAGTTGTCCAAATAGGGCACTTATTGGGTTCCTCTGTTTTGTTAGTTTTTGATGCATTTAATGCAATTTGCCAAATTTTGAGGTGGTTCGACCCTCTTGTGGTCGACCACCTGGGTTGTAAGCTTATAAATACTACCAGGATGATCATCAGATTGTTAGGCAAGTAGAATAGCCATCATATTGGCGATAAACTCATTATACTATGTTTTTCAATTTTTCACATTGCCAAAATAGTGCCATAACTGTGTTTTTAACTTTCATGGTGAATTCGGCCTGCTGAAGTTTGTGGTGTGCTTGTAGATGATAGCCACGACTTGTTGGGGGCCCCACCAGTAGTCTGGTGATTGTTAGTGTGTTTTTTATATGTTTCACAATTTAAATTGTCTTTTATTTCCCGTACATGCATGTTTTATGTTTTAATTAGCTAGCTGTGATTTAATTGTTTATTGTTCTTTTGCAGGTTAGTATGATGGATTATGTTAGCATGAATTAGTTTTGTAGGCTAGGAATAGACTTGCAAGTCTCTACACTAACTCCATATGCATCAGATATCAGATTACACTTTTATTTATTGTCTTATAGTCAAGTTTAAAACATAGTTGTTTTTAGAATAAAACATAGTTCTATTTGGGTTTCAATTGACAGGGATCTTCGATGGATAGATAGAATTAGTTCCAGTTTCTAGTCATAGCTTGCTTACTTCAATTTATATAGATTTCATTTAATTAGTTGTTGGTTAAATTAGATTGTCAATTTACTTTTTAATATCATGCTTTAAATTTCTGTTTTTAACTATTTCTTTATGTTAGTTTGAATGACTAGAATAGACATAGTGTGGTTTTATTTCACACAATTTCCTTTCATAGATTAAAATGCAATTAAATTCCTTAGTTAGATAATGATGATCTCGTTGTGATGTTGATGGTTTATACATGAATATGCAGGGTATTTAACATTACTTTGATCATGGCTAAGTTTTTATTGGATTGTTTACTTCACACCTTTCATTTTTCCATTGAAATTAGTATTGATCTTATACCATTAGAACTATCCTTTGTTGTCAAATGTCATTGAGATATCATCCATCACCACCGAAGGCATTCACACAACCACTAGCATTACATTTGAGTGTTTCATAGGTTAAATTTAGTTTCTTGCTTTCACAGATTAGAAAAAATAGTTTATTGTTTTCATAAGTTTAGTTGATAGTCTTTCTTGCTTTCAATAGACTATATTTCCCTTCATGCATTGCATTGAGCATTTAAATTTCCTTTCACGCAAGAGAAATAGTTTTGCATTAGGCATTTAGTCCATTTGCCTCTTAGGCTAGGTAGTTGTTCAATGAGAAGTCTTTGCTTACTTGTCTTTTGCTTTATGCTTTTGCTTGCTTGTCTATTTGCTTTAATAGGTTAGATAGCTGCTTTTTCTTACTTACTTATTTATTTGCTTTCATAGGGTAGTTTCTCATTGAATGTAGGTTGGCAAGTTAAAGGTAGTTTGCTTTCATCATTTTCTTAGTACGCTTAGTAGTTTACCTTTGCTTACTGTCATGAACTAGTTTGCTTTACATAGAGTTTTCATTCGCT